>JBBYHL010437494.1:0-14816 GCA_038381835.1 Adansonia madagascariensis
TTTGTACACTAACCGTTAGATAGCCGGGCGGATATGAGTTGAGTCTTGGAAAGGGATGTTAACGATTTGGATTGGTCAAATCAAAATTATTATTTAATAATAAAAATAATTTTATTTTAATTTAATTATAAAATATGTAAATATTAATATAAAAATAATTTTTAATATTTTTAAAATAATAAAACAAGTAACAAACCCAACCTAGATTGATCTTAACTTAGATTTCAACAAAAATAATTTTTTCGAATGATAATTTTATTCAATTTATAAACAGATCTAACATATAAATTCACAAAGTGTTAATTATGAACCTTGGTTGCCCAACTAAATTCTTTCTTCTAGCTATTGGTCCCAGGAGGACAACAATTCCCTCGCTTGTACCTGCCGCCTCCTGGACAACAATGGTGAGGTGGTGGTGTTACATTTATTAGAATTCTTTGAATATGTTCGTTGATCTCCTATTCTACAATAACCCAAAAAAAAAAAAATTCAAAACAAAATACAAAGTGAGCGTTTTAGTCATAATATCAAACACATGAAGTTGGTTTTACTTCGGTTAGATTTTCTGAATCTCTTCATTGACTTTCCGTACACTACCCCCTCCAAAAAAAAAAAAAAGGGAGAAAACAAAGAAAAAGTACTGAAAACCCAAAGGAGAGATAGATTAAGAAGAACGTTTCATATATGTTTTAATTACACTTACCAATTAAGTGAGCGTTTGTGGTAGAAGTTGGAGGTAAGAGCAGTGAAAGTAGCAGGACAAGCATAGAAAGCATAAGGGATGTCTGACGGGGCATTTTTGGTTGCTGAGAAATTGATTTCTGGGTTGAAACCAACGGGAGTTTGATCGGATTGGGTTGTGATTATTTTGAAAGAGAAAGATGATATTGTGGTACTCAATTTGTTAACGGTTATAAGTAGCTGAGCACCAAATAAGTTAATTTTTGGGTTTCATCTTCCAACGACAAAGCACAAAGTTTGATCCAATCAGTCATTATTGGACAATTCTTCGATGTAAAAGCTTGTTGGCCTTGTTTTTTCTTCTTCACTCTTTGAAAATTCAAAGTGACTATGTCAGTGATGACGTATGGTAGATGTATCAGTCAAGAGAAGTTAAGAGTGGGTTGAAGTAAATGTCGTAGTCAACTTAAATAATAATCCCATTAATCTATATAATTACTTTTGAATAATACATTCACAGATAAAATATTTAAATTTTAATATTTATAACATTTTTTTATCATTGGTTTTTATTTTATAGAAAGAACAGTGATAGTCGTAGTTGGAATAGTATAAAAAGAACATGATACATCTTATAGGGCATGTATGTTCGCTGAGAAACTGATTTCTTGGCTGAAACCAATGTTAGGTTGATTGGATATGGTTACGATTGTTTCAGCGGAGACGGGGGATTTTGGTACTCATCAATTTGTTAAATGGTTATAAACAACCGCTTACCAAATAAGACTTTTTTGGGTTTCCACATTCCAATGACAAAGCACAAAGTTTGATCTAATTAGTCATTTTCGGACAATTCCTCGTTGTAAAAGCTAGTCAACATTGTTTTTCTTCTTCACTCCTTGAAAATTCAAAGTGACTATAACAGTGATGACAATTGGTAGTAGATATATCAATCGCACTTGGTTGAAGTTATGCCAGTGAAAGTGAGGTTAATTTATATAATAATTTTTTAACAAATATATTTATTCTTTACAAATTATTATCTTCTGCTTCTGTTGTATAAAAGAAAAGTGCTAGTAGTAGATGGAAAAGTATAGAAAGAACATGGAAACATCATATAGGAAATGTTTGTTTGCTAAGGAATTGACTTCTAAGCTGAAGCCAGTGATATCTCCGTAGGATTGGGTAGTGATTACTTTAATACTCGTCTATTTTGACCCGTTTTCTTATTTTATGGTCAAAGGAACATAGTAATAAAAATAATAATAAATTCATTTTATTATTCCCATTTTTAAAACTTAAAAAATTAGTTTATATTAATATTTTAATATTTTAAATATATTTTATATTAAATTTAAATAAAAATATTTATTAAATAAAATAATAATTCGGATAGACTATATTTAAATTGAGTGTGGCTCATGGACTCGACATACAATTCAATTAATGAATAAATCTAAATAAATCCAACTTCATGTAATATAAATATAAATATAAATATATATTACAACTTTATAAATTTAAAATTGAAAGAAATGTTAGAGGATATAATATTATTAGTTGTAACTTAGACTTTATTTGAATAAATGATAAGATTACAAGAGTAAAAATAATAATAATAATAATAATAATAATAATAATAATAATGATATTAATCATTGTGACAATAACAGTGAATACTGTAACAATGAAAAAAAAAAAAAAGAAAAGAAAAAACCAGGGGCAATTTTGAAACAATCGGCTTAGTGGCGGTGTTTTCGCTTGACCATTAAGGGTCTGGTTAAAAAAGGGCCCCAGTGGAAGGAGCTCTCACTGCCCCGTTGGAGGGCCAATTGGTTCCAAACGAAACCTCAGACCCCATTCGATTCAAGTAGGCATTTTTTTACCTCAAATGATAATTTTAAATATAATTATATATATATAATTATATAATTATTAAAATAAAATATAATTTAATATAAATATATAATTTAAAATTTATATTATATAAATTATTAATATATTAAAATTAATATAATATAACATATTTTAAATATAAATATAATATAATAAAATATATATCATAATATAAATATATGAATTATTAAATATATCGAAGCCGATATTTGACTAACATGGCACTAAAACGATCGAAAGGGCACTTTCCAAGTATACTTCTGCCCTTTTTTAATATTATTGAACAGTGTAAGGATATTTTTGTTGTTGTCACTTAACTTTTTTATTTTTAACTTAAAATTGAAATTTTTTTATTTAATATAATTAATAAATTTATTATTATATAATAAATTAATAAACATAGATTTTATTATTCTATAATTAATATTATTAATAAAAAATAAATAATAATATAAATAGAATCAAATACAAAATTATTACTTTTAGATTTTATTCAAAACTTTTAAAATTATTTATTTTTATTTTATTAATTTATTTTTGACATAAATATAATTCAACAATTTAATATTATTTAACATTAATATAATTTTAATTTATAGTTCATTATTTAATATAAATATAATTTTAATATTTTGTGATTATTTATTATATATACATATTTTAAGTTAATATCATTAATGATCATTTTTTCTTCTCGTTATAATTCAAATTATTGCTATAATTACTTTTATATCCAAACACATATTTTATCACTAATTTTTAATTTCAATGCTACACTAATTAATTTTACCATCATTACTGTTTCGATATTATTGGAGCCAATTTCATCTTCTATTCAAATGGACTCTCAATCTCCAAGGGTCAGTGGCTCCATGTTAGTATTCTATCTAAAGTTTTTTATTCGTTTAAATTCATAAATCTCTATGATCATGAAACAGTTTAGACAGAAATACTATGTTTGAAAAAAGGATTTTATCAAGAAAATTAAAAAAAAAAAAAACACTTTAGAAAACAAGCTAAGCCCTTTTTTTTTTGTGTTCAAGCCCAGCTTATTTTACTACTAATATAAATTTTAAAAGGAGATCAATGGTTTTTAAGGATTAATATCTTTTTACAAAGATCGAGTTTTCTAAGAGGGATGATAAGAGGTTAGAGGTTAATCTTTTTATGTACAAATTTGAAAGTGTTTGGACAAATATAAATAGTATTTTTACGTGATTAAGTTAAATTTGGGTAGAAGTTTTGCTCATATTTTGACTTGGTTTGAGCTTGGCTAGTTAAAATAATTAGACTGAAAGTTAAACCAGTCAAACTTTTGATTCTTGGATTAGTCCGTTAAATTTATTGGATAGGTATATTTTTAAGATTTAAAAACTAATTTAATGTAAAATAAATATTAAATATAGTTAATAATAATGCATTTGGCTTGATGATACAATCTTTAATACAAAATTAAGAAGTTAAAGGTTCAAATCTTATTATTAACAAATAAAATTAAGATGTTAAAGGCTAAGTTAATTTTTTGATTGAATCGATTATTATCGATTCAAGTATTATCCAATTATTATATAATAACCAGATCGAACAAATAATCAATTTTCAATTCAAGTGATCCAGATTGATATTTTATATAATATCATGATTTTAAACTAGACTTGAATATAATTCGATGCTTCCAATAAACAGATCTATATAGTATTACTCTCCCCGCATTTTCTTAATTATATGTCATTTCTTTGTTCTTTTTCTTTTCAAATCTAACAATGTAGTAGTGGTAAAAAAAAAAAACAAATTCTCTAAAGAAGAAAGTAGCAAAAAAAAAAAAAAGAAAAAGAAAAGAAAAGAAACTCAAGGAAATGCTGGGAAGATATCCAAACCAGGAAAAATAAAATGACACCAGTGGGGTTGGGTAGCGCAAGAAGCTAATCTTAATATTAAAATAGCTTCGCTTGGGGTTCGAGAATTTTTTTTTATAATTTTAATTATATTAAATAATAATTATTTATTTAAATATTTTTTAAAATATATTAAAATAATTATATTTTTAATATAAAAATTAAATATTTTAAATTACATCTTCTTCTTAAATAAAAAATCATTCCTAAATCAATTTTAAATAATAAAGCATAAAGTACAAATTTTAATTTTTTTTTTAAGAATAATATAACAAATTAATTAAAAAAAAAAAAAACCTCAAGGCGATTCTTTCACCAATCGGAATTTACCTTTTTTAGTTGTGAAAGCTAAACCGATCATTATCTCACGCTAAACTTTCTTTTTCTGTTCTTAAAAGATAAAAAAAAAAATAATTGATATTTTTTTTATTTCTTTATTAATAAATTATTTATTGTAATGATAGTAAAACAAATATATTTAGTTTATTGAGTCATTTTGTAATTCTTTTTCTTTACTAATAATTATTTATTACAATGATGATAAATTATAATTTTTTTGTGATTCTTTTAAAATTTTTTACCCTACAATTAAAGTGGTTAGAATAATATGAATGGATATATTATTTTTGTTTTGATATTAGTATGTATCAGTACTGATATATTTTAGTATACAATTATGAGTTTATTGACATTTTCTTGAATATATATAGTTTATTTTCAAGTTATTTTTAATAAAATATATATTATATACACATATAAATATACCTGCATTACATATATATTTGTTTATATCCAAATATAAATTTTAAAATTATAAATATTTAATATCTAAAATTTTTAAACATCAGATAAATAAAAATTTTTAAAAATGTAGTTAATTATTATTAATTATGCTTAATACTCTAATTTAATGAATATATTTCATTTTTAAATATAATTTAAAAAATAATAAAGATAAAAAATTTAAAAATTAATTTTAAAAAAATTATATAAATTAAAATTTTAAAAATTAAAATCTTGCATCAATTAATAACTATCAATATTTAATACAGTATAAACCAATTCAATTTGTATAGATTAATATAAAAATCAAAATGATATAATATTAATACTACTTTATTTGACGTTAAACCGATACATATCTACTGACATGATAGTACTTAAATGAAATCATATCAGCTTCGTTGCACAACAATTTTAATTTTTTTATTCATAACCATTTATTGTAAGGATAAAAAACTATAAATATTTTTGATTGGCTAACCCTTTTGTAATTTTCCTTAAACTTTTTTTTTTTAAAGCCATTTGTCTCCCATCTAGACCAAGTCGAGCTACCCGTCCAAGTCCGAAGATCGGCTCAATATTTGAGAGAGTTTGAACAAATATGTTAGATCCAAAAATGGGCTTAGACAAAAAATTTAGACCCGATTAAAAAATAGGCCGGGCCTTGGGTTCAACTTTCAAAGCTCGAGCCTGGCCCGGCCCGACCTATTTTATTATTATATTATATATATTTATTTTATATTTTATGTATTATGTAATTTTTGTTATATAAATAATACATATATATAATATTATAGTGTAAACTTTAAAAACTAAGTTAAATTATTTATATTTATAAAATTAATAAAAGAAAATTATTAAATTAATAAAGATTAAATTTTAAAAAAAATATGTTTTTTTAAAAAATAAATTTTAAAATAATATAATATGGGTGGGCCTAAACGGGTTTGGATTATCTATTTATAAATATGGGCTGGCTTTGGCAAAATTTGAGGTCTATATTTCGAGCCGGACCGAGCTTGGGTAAATATATTTAATGTTAATACTATGCTCAAACTCGGTCCGAATCCGGCCCATGAGCAGGTCTACTCCCATCCTTTTAAGTAAAAATATTTGTTTTAGTAATAATAAATAATAAATATTTTTATTTATCTATAATTTTATAATTCTTCAAAAAAATTTCGTGGGATAGAAATGATAATATATCTATAATTTTTTTAAAATATTTTAATTTAAATTGATTTAATTTATCTAAAAATTTAAATTAATTTATTATCTAATAATTATTCAAAATGAAAAAGCAAAATATCAAAAGAATAGCTAAATCCATTATATATTCAAATCTATTAAACTATTTTTTTAAAAAAATATAAAATAAAAATAATAATTAAATATGTAAATAAATAGTAAATAGAAACACCTAAATCCGTATGAATTAATCGGATTGAATAACAAATTTAAATATATGATATAATCTGAATCAAAATCACAATAATTATAATAATAGATACCAAAAATTTATATCGGAATCAGCTCTAAATTTACTTCAAATAATAAATTTAATATCTGATTTCATAAATTACTTGAATCAAAAACACTCTAATAAAAAAAAGGGATTAAACAATGTCGATTATCTAATTTAACATCATCTATTATCATCCATGCTATAATTTAAAAAAAGGTCTTAATTTCCTTATTATTGTTCATTATAATCGTTATATTTATAAATATTTTTAAACCACGAACCTGTTATCTAATTCACATAAGAAACTTAAAACTGACACTTGTTCCATTGGCTCACCCAAGCTACAGTGCTCTATTTTAATATAGAGTTATAGATTATAGATATAATAATTAATTTTTTTTGAAAAAAAAAAAGCAGATGAGTTTGTGTGAAATTGCTTTTTTTTTTAATAATATCCGACTTAATTGCATAAAAATATCTATATTTTAAATTAAATTAAATTTAAATAAATAAATAATTTAATAATATTTATCAAAATTTAATTCAAATTTAATTTAATTTACTTTACGATATAGGTAAAAAAATTTCTCTATATCCAATTAACAATAACTGATACCATCAACGTGAAAGAAAATCATGAGATGCGATCGTAACAAGAAACTGACATAAATTTTCTTTATGCTAACGTGAAAATTTTTAAATATTTTTTATTTATTTTTTTAATTTATGATTAGATATGTTTATGATTCAAGCAGTGTTTAAAAATTTTAATTTTTTGTTTAAACTTAAAATTAAACTCACCTAAAAACTCGTTATATTATTTATTAAATTATTAAATTATTATTTTTAAATTAATATTTTTATTATTATATTTAAATTATTAAATAATAATTCAAGTTAGATCAATATAAATTTATAAAAATTTTATTTAAAATTTGATCAACATAAACTCAACCTACAAGATAATCCTATCATTAAATAAGTATAGCTTAGAGTTTGCAACATCTATATTTTGAGTAATTGTCTTTTCTATTACGATTATTTAACCTCCATTCTCAAATTCCTACTTAAAATCTTCTTAGCAATAATTCTACATAAAACTCATCTGACGAATGAGAAGCCATATATATATATATATATATATATATATGTGTGTGTGTGTGTGTGTGTGTGTGTCAATTAATAGCACAAAGACCCAATCAGAAAGGCATTTATGAAGAGTACTGGCACATGTGAACCAGAAGTTATATAGCCACTGGATCTAGAAATTTTGCGAATGAGATTGAAAAATAAAAACTTAAACATATACAGATATATGAATATAAAAATTTTTTTATAATATAAATTATTAATATATAAAAAATTTATATAAATATAAAAAATTTTAAATATAATTATAAGATAAAAATAATATAAATACAATACGAATGTACTTATAGCGTGTTTAGTTCACTATAGTAAGAATCTTCTTATATTCATATCCGAATGTGCTATAGTAATACAGTTGTTTAATTTATAAAATTGTTATTTTATAAAATAACATATTACAGCCTTAATTTTAAAAATCATTAAATAACTATTCCGAACCCCTTATTAAATAGCTATTCTGACCTTAGGCAGAACAAAAAATTACTTTCAGAGATTCTAATCCCCTACAAAGAGGAATTTGAATCTCTATCTCATACTATTTTATTCTATTAAACCAAACTACTGCATCTAGTTATTTCATTCTATTCTATTCCTGCTTTATTCCACTCTTACAAAATAACTATTACATTATAACTCTATTCTATTCTAATGAATAAAATATAGTATTATTATCGTATCTAGTAACAATTAATTATGACCTTGGGTCTTGGTTGCTCGAGAAAAGTTTTCGTTCACGATATCAGGAGGACTACAGCCATTAACACAACCACTTGGTGAATGCTCATGACCTGGACGTGGTCTTATACCGATTAAGTTTCTCTGAATCTCTTTATTGACTACCATCCTTCCTACAATAACCCCAAAAACAAAACCAAAATACTGAAAAAAAAAAAAAAAAACCAATGGAGATATATATATATATATATATATATATTATAAGTAATTGCGAAGAACGTTTTCATATATGTAGTTTTAATTGCACTTACCAAAATGGGTGTTTCTGGTTGAAGTTGGCGGCAAGAGCAGTGAAAGTGACAGCAGTAGAACAAGTATAGAAAGTATAGGGGATAGCTTACAGGGCATCTTTGGTTGCTGAGAAACTGATTTCTGGACTGGAACCAATGGCAGCTTGATCGGATTGGGTTGGGACTATTATGGATGAGAAAAAGGACTTCGGTACTCGATTTTTTAATGGCTATAAATAATTGCTTGCCAAAAAAGATATTTTGTGTTTCATCAACCAATCATAAAGCACAAAGTTTGATCCAATAAGACTTTTTCGACAACTCCTCGTTGTAAGTTTGTCGGCCTTGTGTTTCTTATTGACCGGTTGAAAATTCACAGTTGACTCATGCTATTGATAGCATATGGCTTATATCCAGCCAAAGTCTCCTAGGAAAAGCCAAATGTATATTGGTTAAATCGAGTCTTAATTTAAAAAAATTTAAATTTAAATTTAAATTTGATTTGATTTTATTTATAAATTTAAATTTATTATTTATTTTATTAAAAAATTAAAAAAATATTTTATATTAATAATTATATATTTTATAATTCAATTTAAATAAAAATATATTTTTTAATTTAAAAATATTATTTTAGGGTAAACTAATCTACAGAGCAGGCTGCTGAGAACTAGGCTCAAAAAATGAGTCTAGACAAAAATTCAAACATGTTTTCTTGACCCAAATAGTAAGTAGTAATAATAATAATAATAATAATAATAATAATAATATATTTGTATAAGTTATAGCTGTTTTCTAAACTTCGTTAACAAAGAATTCAAGCCTTGATTCTGTGTGTAAGTTATAGCTGAACGTACCATCTTGGCATCACCTGCATAATGAAATTGCCATTGATCCCTACTTCTATTTCATTCTTTATAAAGACCAAAGTTGCAAACTAATATGCTTAAACGATTCGCAAATCAGCAACAGCTTTAAAATCAAAGATATACCGGCAATTGTTGCGAAACTAATGGAGAAGTTACATTGCTTTCCACCTCAACGAGAAGCCTTGGCTGCAGCAATTCCAATTGCGACACTCTGCATCCCATCTAAACCTGCACAAGGTGAAGCAAACATTCCAGCAATCAAGCAATCACCAACTCCTGCAAGCCTTGCTACCGAGGCAGGGAAGTGCAGAAAAATGCATAGCCGAAAAATACGAGCTTCCCTCCAAAACCTTAGCGTCAGAGTTCATGTCTGGAAAAGTAAATCTGGGCGGGCTGGGCCTGGGATTCACTTTAATATTTTCAAGTCTGACTTGGTCAAAAAAAAGTACTCATATTTCAGACCAAGTTGATCTTAAACCGATAAAAGAGTTATAAACATCATGTCTGATCTTACCTATTGACACCTCTATTATAGGGAGAGCTCGGTCATAACATGAAAAGTAAAACTTAGGCCCGGCCAGAGCTAGACTTGCCAGGCTGGATAATTATCTTGGTCCGTTAACAAATTTAGTAGGGAACTTGAAGTTTAACATTAGTTCACACACTTATTTAATACTCGAATTTTAATATTTATAATCTCTTTTATATCTTCAAGTTACAATTTTTTTATATAATTTTTTTATTAATTAAATGATAATTAGAATCAAATCAGCTCGAATAGAATTTTTCTTTCAAACTTAATTTAATTTGAAAAAGACATATTGAATTGAACAGATAATCCAACTCTAGAACATATCTAATTCAAACATAAACAATTGAATATTGGTAAAACTCCAATATTAATTGTGAAATTAATTTAATTTTATGTTGGATTTATTCAATAATATATTAATTAATTACTTTTGTGATTATAAGTGATATAGTGATATATTATATATAAATACAATATTTGATTATAATCGTAACTTTTCGTATAGTTGTAATTTAAAAAGAAAGTTCAGTTTTGATTCTATCAAATTGGATGAAAGACATTAACTGCAATAAAAAGAAAACTAATATGATCCAAACTCTTTATTTTTTTAAAAAAATATATACGTATCTAAAATTTATTTTTAACGCATATTTGAATATATCATATGGTATGAAATAAGATCTTCTAAACATATGAAAACTTAAAAATTTTGAATATTTTTATGTCGAACGCTCTCTTCAAATTCAAATAACATAGACATCAGAAAACCTTCGCTTGGTTTTATATCAAAATTCACGAAACAGCATGAGTTTTCTTTTAGTCATCACCACCACTCACAAAGGCTTACTCTATTGATAGTAAACTTATCCATGGATTGAACTTATATTTTCATTGTATTATTTTGGCCAAATTAATTTTTTTTAATTAAAATAATATATTATTTTATTTAAATTTTATTTTAAATAATAATATAAAAATAATTTTTAATTTTTTTAATAAAATAAATAATAATTTGATTTGATAGATTAAGTTAAATTTAAATAAAAATTTAAAATTTAAAATTTTTTTGAGTTATATTCTGATTCATGGATAGTTAGATCAGCTTTTATGAACCAGAATTCAATTACACTTTCCTGCTCAGATTGTTATAGATCCATCTGATGAAGACCATCTCAAACGCGGTTTTAACGTTAGTGGAATCAAGTGCAGAGCAGATGTCTCCATGAAAAACTATACTTCTGCTTCTGCCAATGTTTTACCTTCTTCCAATGTCACTTCTCTTACATTCTCAGTCTCAATCTCAAGGGGTCGACGGCTCCACGTCAGTACAACTGACAGCGGCAGGCAGGTCCATTAGATTTTTTATCTAAATTGAGATTGATTTGACTCGTTTTATAATTATTAACATAAGTCTTTTAAGGATCATCAATAAAGAAGGATTGATTTTTAATAATTATTTTTCAAAAGGATAGACATTTTTGAAGAAATTTCTTTTTTTTTTTTCTAAGGAATTGGTTCTTTTTGAAAAAAAATTAATTTTTTAATCTATAAATTTAAATAGTCTTATACAAATTTAAATAACACATTTACGGATAGAATTTACGCAGGCCGAAGTTGACCAGTCAGAATTCCTGTTAATTTGGGACCTTAAGTTGACAGCTGGAACCCAATCCGACTGATCCATAAACATTTAATTTCCTTATTGAACCCTAGGGCCTAGAGTTTGCCACGTCTGTGTTTTGGGTGCAATCGTCTTCTTCTTTTAATTTGAACCTCCATTCTAAATTCCAACTTAAGAAACTTCATACCGACAAGTCCCAAATTGTAAAAAAGAGTAAAATTTGACAGAAGCTACAAAAACTCAACTGTTGAATCATAAGCTAGTTTCATGTATATATATATATATATATATCAATTAATGATTAAAACTAATTATTAATGAAAAAATATCAAATTTGGTTTAAATATTAACCTCAACTCTCTTGCTATATATTTATAATATATACATATATAAGATTAATGGCACAGACACAATCACTAAGGATTATAGTGTGAATTAGATTTAATATTTTTAAACATTATAAAAAATATAATTAAAATATAATATAATATAAAAAATAAATATTTAAATATATTAAAATTTATGTAATATAAATTATTTTATGACGATATTTATATAAAATATTTAAAGTTCTAAAAAATACGAAAAAAAGTACAGAGTGGTAAATTACCGAATCAAAATAGCCATTAATTATGATCCTGGGTTTCGGATGCTGAAGTAAAGCTTTCCTTCTCGGTATCATCAGCATAAGGAGGATCGCAGATAATACCACTTCCTGCATGAACACGACGTGGAGGATCTACTCCGATCAAATTTCTGTGAATCTCTTGGTTAGCATTCTTTCCTACAGTAATCCCAAAAACAAAAGAAGATAAACAACGTACTGAAAAACCCAAAGGAAAGTAATAGCTAAATTAAGAAGATTAATATTGCTTCATATATATAGTTTTTTAATTACACTTACCCTTTAAGTGAGTGTTTCTGGTTGAAGTTGGAGGAAAGAGTAGTGAAAGTAATAGCAGTAGAACAAGTATAGGAAGCCTAGGGGATATCTTACAGGGCATGTTTGGTGACCGACAAACCGATTTCTTGGTCGAAACCAATGGTAGCTTGATCGGATTTGGTTGTGATTGTTTTGCAGGAGAAAGAGGACTTTGCTTCTCATTTTTTTATTGGCTATAAATAATTGCTTACCAGATAAGATTTGTTTGGCTTTCCCCTTTGTTGGCCTTGTTTTTCTTGTTCACTTTTTGAAAATTCAAAGTGGATATGATAGTAGGTATCAGTCCAAGAAAAGCTTAATATTGGGTTGAATGATTGCAGTGAAAGCGACAGTAGCAGTGAACCGAGCTTTAATTCGAAATAGTATAGAAAGAACAGGGACCATCTTACATAGAAAAAGAATATCTTACGTCGAACATGGTTCAAATGACAAAGTTAGGCAAGAAAAAGTTAGGTCCCGTGATGAAATAGAGTATCAGAATGACACGATTAAAGAATGTGCTAATCAGCCTGGAAATGCATGTTTGGCTGCGGATGACAGTCAATCTTTAATGGTTGCCGACAACTCTACCGCCTTTTCCAGTGTCAATGGTGGAAGCGGGAGCATGGGTGCTTTTGAAGTTAATCTGGATGACTACTTAAATTATTTTGAGGCCTAAGGTGAGTTAGGCCTTGGAGAAGAAATGGTCGCCATTGTAAGGACCTATTTTGTGGTCTTCATAAGCCCATAAATGAAAGACAAAACGGCTACTGATCTGGCTGGTGATGAGCTTCTTGGAGATCGCAATGAGCCTGCAAACGTGGGTATCAACGTGGAAAAAGATCGTGATCTCTTCCTTCTATTCTCTCTGCAAGTGAAGGAAAGTAAGAGACAACCAAGGAGACTGGGGCATTTTGAGGACTTTGAAGAAGCACTGATCAGAAACATCTCAAAGAAAGGCAACAAAGATAAAGGAAGGCTGTAACGAACGAAGAATCAAGGTGAAAATGGAAGCCCAAGTAGCCGAAAGATTAAAAATCCTCTCCATTGTGGTGAATCCTAGTTTTCATGATGAGGATCCTCTGTTGGATTATGAGGGGATTGGCGATGAGGCTAAACTTCGACTTCTAAGAAAATTTAACTAGGTAACATACGGTGGAAATGATCTTGATTCAAGAATCATTGATGGACTCTATTACAGATCAAATTGTTGTTATGGCCGTATGAAGATTTTGAATGGATTTTCTCTCCATTGTTGGGAGATTTGGTTTGTAATCTCGTAATGGAATAAAACCATGGAATCTGATTTAATAGCAGCAGTCAACAGGATAAAGAATCGAGGTCGACAGAACATGGATATTATGGGACATATTTTTTGAAATTGACAATTTGATATCAGGCATTAGGCTAGCTCGTTTGAGAACATTTTTAGAGAAGCAAACGGTTTAGCCGATTCATTAGCATAAGCTAAAGAATAATTGTCGAAAATCTAGCACGAATACCCATTTAGATCTATTTTATTCTTGCATTGGTCGAAGGAATATATCAATAATTAAAGCTTAGGTACGAAACTGTTAAGAAGTCCACTTCTTAATCTTTACCTGAAAAACAAGTGCTTTTCTTTTTTGTTGTGAACAAATAGTTCACTGTTAAGCATGCTATTATAAAACTAATGTTCACCTCTTGTTACCAAAACATTCCTAAAGAAGTAACTTTCTATAACCATCTCAAGCATATTACTTTTGTAACCTATATCTCTCTCTTCCTAGTAATTGCTCTAGTAACTTCCTTCGAAGATGTTATAAATAGGGATCGTAAAGTTTGATTTAAGGTCTTTTGGTAGTTTAACTAATTTTTGATCATTTGGAATCCTCTGTAACTTTTCTCTAACAATTTCTATGCCACCATAATTTTCATCACCCTTAGCCACTTACAGTTTTCATCACAACCACCTACCACCGCAGTTCTTTTCTAGGGTCTTCTCTAATCTTCCTCTATGTCATCTCTCTATCTCATCCTATTTTACTGGGTTTGGAAT
>JBBYHL010437514.1:0-11652 GCA_038381835.1 Adansonia madagascariensis
TCTTAACTATTTTTGCGATTAGGCCCCATAAACACATTCTCCTCATTGGGATACATGATATTGATCCCTTAGTTTCGTGTGAAAAGCTTTTTTTTCCCTCACTTCCTTTGGAATCAATATTCGTCCCTCAAATGAGTCAAACATGGATTCTTGTAACAATCTCTATTTTTTTCTAACTAGGGCACCATAAACATATTTTCTTTTTTAGGATACACAATATTGATCTTTGGTTTTACATGAAAAGCTTTTCTGTCCGTTATTTTTTTTAGAATCAAAGTTCATCCATCAAATGAGACAAATATTGATTCTCATAATAATCTCCTTTCTTTTTGTGATTAGCACCATAAACACATTCTCCTAATTAGAATATAAGATATTGATGCTTTAGTTTTGCGTGAGAAGCTTTTGTTCCCTCATTTTCCTTAGAATTAAAGTTCATCCGTAAAATAAGTTAAACATGGATTCTTGTAATAATCTCCACCTTTTCGGTGATTTGGCATCATAAATACATTCTCCTTATTGGGATATATGATATTGACACTTTAGTCTTGCATGAAAAGCTTTTTTTACACCATTTTCCTTAGAATTAACGTTCATCCATCAAATACACGATATTGATGCTTCGATTTTGTGTTGAAAACTTTTCTTTCCACTATTTTTCTTAGCATCAAAGTTCATCAATCAAATAAGACTACCATGGATTTTCATAGTAATCTCAAATCCTTTTGTGATTGGGTGTCAAAAACATATTCTTTTCATTAGGATACTCGATATTGATTTTCTGGTTTTGCACGAAAAGCTTTTTTTCCACCATTTTTCATACAATCAAAGTCCATCCATCAAATGAGACAAACATGGATCTTATAATAATCTCCACTCTTTTATGATTGGATAGCATAAACACGTTCTACTTATTAGGGTATACGATAGTGATAGCTTTAGTTCCATGTTAAAAGCTTTTCTTTCTACCATTTTCCTTAGAATCGAAGTTCATCCATCAAATGAGACAAACATGGATTCTCATAATAATTTTCATTTTTTTGTGATTAGGTACCATAACTATGTTCTCCTCGTTAGGATACACTATATTGATGCTTTGGTTTTGCATGAAACGCTCTTCTTTCATCATTTCTTATGGACTAAAAATTCATCCATCAAATGAGACAAACATGGGTTCTGATAATAATCTCCATCGATTTTGTGATTTAACACCATAAACAAGTTCTCTTCATTAGGATACACAATATTGATGCTTTGGTTTTACATAAAAGTTTCTCCTTCCACCATTTTCTATAGAATAAAGCTTTGTCTATCAAATGAGAAAAACAAAGATTATCATAGTAATCTCCAATCTTTTTGTGACTGGGCACTATAAACACTTTCTCCTTAACAAGATACACAATATTAATGGTTGGTTTTGCATGAAATGATTTTCCTTTTTCCATTTTCCTTAGAATAAAAGTTCATCTGTCAAATGAGATAAATACGGATTCTCATAATAATCATTAACTTTTCTATGTTGGGCACCAAAAATGTATTCTTCTCATCGGGATACACGATATTAATGCTCTAGTTTTGCATTAAAATTTTTCTTCTTACTCTTTTCCTTTGAATCAAAGTTCATCCATTAAATGAGACAAACATGCATTCTTATAATAATCTCTACTCTTTTTATGATTAGGCACCATAAACACGTTATCCTCATTAAGGTACATGATTTAATGCTTTGGTTTTGCATGAAAAGCCTTTCTTTCCACCATTTTTGATAAAATCAATATCTATTCATCAAATAAGATAAACACAGATCCGTCGAATAATCTCTTTTCTTTTCATGATTGGGCACTATAAACCCATTTTCTTCATTGAGATGCACAATATTAATCTTTTAGATTCACAAGAAAAGTTTTTTTCCCCAATTTTGTTTAGAATCAAAGCTCAGCCATAAAATAAGACAAACATGGATGGTCATAATATTCTCCATACTTTTTGTAGTTAGGTAACATGAACACATTCTTCTCATTAGGAGACATGATATTCATGCTTTGGTTTTGCATGAAAAGCTTTTCATTCCTCCATTTTCCTTAGAATCAAAATTCATCCATAAAATAAGGCAAACATGGATTCTCATTATAATCTTCTCTCTTTTGGGGATTGGGACCCATAAACAGATTCTCATTAGGATACATGATACTGATGTTTCAGTTTTGCATAAGAAGCTTTTCTTTCCTTTATTTTTCTTAGAATTAAAGTTTGTTTATCAAATAAGACAAACATTGATTCTTATAATAATCTTTGTTGTTTTTATGATAGGGCTAAATAAACGTGTTCTTTTCACTAGGGTACATGATACTGATGCTTTGGTTTGGCAGGAAATGCTTTTCTTTCCACCATTTTCCTTATGAACAAAATTCATTCATCAAATAAGATAAACATGGATTCTCATAATAATCTCTACTCTTTTTCTGATTAGGAATAGTAAACATCTTCTTCTTATTGGGATACACAATATTGATGCCTTCATTTCACATTAAAAGCTTTTTTTCCACCGTTTTCCTTAGAATCAAAGTTCATCCATCAAATAAGACAAAATAGATTCTTGAAATAATCTATATTTTTTTATGAGTGGGTAGCATTTTCCTTAGAATCAAAGTTCGTCCTTCAAATGAGACAAAGCTTAGAATATGTCCACTTTTTTTTTTGGGATTGGGCACCATAAACACATTCTCTTTATTAGGATACATGATATTGATGTTTTGGTTTTGCATGAAAAGCTTTTCTCTCTATTGTATTCCTTAGAATCAAAGTCTGTCCATGAAATGAGACAAGCATGGATTCTCATAATAACCACTATTCTTTCTATGATTGGGCTTTGTCCATCAAATGAGACAAGCATGGATTCTTATAATAACCTCTATTCTTTCTATGATTAGGCTCCATAAGCGTGTTCTCTTCATTAAGATACTTAATATTGATGTTTTGGTTTCACATAAAAAGTTTTTCTTTCCATAATTTTCCTTTAAATCATGGTTTATCTATTAAATGAGATAAACATGGTTTATTGCACTAATCTCCACTCTTTTTTAGATCAGGCACCATGAACACATTCTTCTTATTAGGATACATGACTTTGGTTTTGCATGAAATGCTTCTTCTTTCACTATTTTTGTTAAAATCAAATTCATCCGTTAAATGAGGGAAAAATGGATTCTCATAATAATCATTAGCTTTTTATGGTTAGGCCCTATAAACACACTCTCATCATTGTAATACATGATATTGATGCTTTGACGCGCATGAAAGCTTTTTCTTCCCTTATTTTCCTTGGAATCAAAGTTTGTACATAAAATAATGCATACAAGGATTCTCGTAATAATCTCCACTCTTTTCGTTATTAAGCCCTCCAAACACATTCTCCTTGTTGGGATGCATGATATTGATGCTTTGATTTCTCATGAAAATTTTTTCTTCCTGCCATTTTTCGTAGAATTAAAGTTTGTCTATCAAAGGAGACAAACATGTGTTCTTGTAATAATCTCTATTCGTTTTGTGATTAGGCACCATAAACACAATCTCCTTAGTGGGATACATGATATTGATGCTTTGGTTTTGGATAATAAGTTTTTCCTTCCACCATTTTCCTTAGAATCAAAGTTTGTTCGTCAAATGAGACAAACATGAACTCTTATAATAATTGGGCATCATTAATACAGCCTTATTGTTAGTATACACGATATTGATGCTTTGGTTTTGCATTTTTTCCACTATTTTCTTTAGGACCAATGTTCAACCATCAAGTGAAACAAGCATGGGTTTTGGTAATATCTCCATTTTTTTGTGATTGAGCACTATAAACACATTCTCCTCAATAGGATACATGATATTGACACTTTTGTTTCGCATGAAAAGCTTTTCTCAGCACCATTTTCCTTAGAATCAAAGTTCTTGAATCAAAAGAGATAAACAGGGATTCTTATAATTATGTCCACCCTTTTTCTGATTGGGTATAATAAACACGTTATTCTCATTGGGATATAGGACATTGGTGCTTTAGTTCACATCAAAAGGTTTTCTTTCCATTATTTTCTTTAAAATCAGAGTTTATCCATCAAATAGGACAAATGTGGTTTCTTATAATAATCTCTATTCTTTTTTGGATTAGGCACCATAAACACATTTTTTATGTTGGGATACAAGATATTAATGCTTCGGCATCGCATTAAAAACTTTTCTTTCGACCATTTCTTTAAAATCAAAGTTCATTCATCAAATGAGACAAATGTGGATTCTCATAATAATCTTCATTCTTTTTGTGATTTGGCTCCATAAACACTTTATCTTCATTAGGATATAGGATATTGACGCTTTCTGATATGATTCAGCCAGTACAAAACAACATAGAAGATGTTATAAAAGATAACATAGATAATTTTTTGAAAGATTTTCATATGTTGAGTAAACCTCTTGTATGAGCTCGGGCTAAACAACTATAAAAAGCTATGTTGGGATTGATCAAGAAGCTATTCATACAAAAAGCTAAAGATGGAGATGGCATGAACATGTACTTCAGGGACAAAGTGGGCTTTAATCTACCATGCTTAGTTAACTTACTTCAAGCTTATAAGCAAGTTATTTAGTGATTGGGCCAAATGTTGATATTTAGGCTTATCTATTGTTTACTTACAGGCCTAACCTTTTTTATAAGTGACACATGCCTGTCACATGTTATTTTAATTATTTTAAGTATCTATATCAAGGGCCCATGCATTAGGACACTAGTTATTGGGCTTGGGGCTTTGTTTTGACATTTTAATTGGCCATCTAAAGGCCTATACGAGTTTCACTTGGTAGTATATCTTAAGGTTTTGTCTTTTAGCTATAAATAGTTTGTTGCAATTGTAAGATTGATTTTCAATTTTTTTCTTTGGATGATTAATACAAGTAGTCTTCTAGGTGAGGTAAATTCCTTTGAGCTCTTTTTTGGACTCTAGTAGAACTTATCAAGGTTTATTTAATGTTGTGGAGTTTAAGTTTTGATATTCTTGGTTTGCAATCGATACTAAAGCATTGGGTCAAGTTTCTAATTACTTTGGTATTCTTGGTTTGTGTTTTGTATTTAAATTATTAGGTCAAGAATCCTATTTTGTTTCTTATTATTTTTTTTGTTTCAAGTCTTTGATCCAAATTGTTACTCGGGGGTTTTAGGATTCATTCTTAGGATTTTCACATTATTTGGCTTTAGGGCTTTAGTTCAGATCAAGTTGAACTATTTGTTACTTCTTTTATCAAGTTGTTCCTATCTTGATTAGCCTATTAATTTGTTGCTGATCATTAGCTAACCATTTAAAAAAAAAGAGAAAAGGAAAAAAAAAAGTAAAAAAAGGTTTAAAAAAGTGGTTGGATGTACCAGTAAAGAGGTAATTTATGTTTTGAAAATTTAAAGAGTTTAATATTATTTTACCCCTTTAAATTGACCAGCTCCTATTCTTTCCTTTTCTGATATCTTGGTAGTCTCTCTTTCTCTATTTCCAATCAATTCTCTAGTTTTGTTGCCTTAGTTGTATTCTTTATAAGTTTTTTCTCTCAAATTAATTGATATTTCAAATTGACCAAATTCTATATTTTCTTTTTCTGATATCTTGGTAGTTTCCTATTTAATATTTTTCTAAACAATTTTCTTTTCTGTCAATTAATTGATTGATTAACATTTTTTTAACTTTTAGTGTTTGTGGCTTTAGTCATTCCTACATCCAATCACCACAATTTACACAACATTAATTGTTTTGTTTCCTCATTTATTTCTTTCCATTGGGTTTTTTGGTCATATGCATAAATTGAGTCAGCCCATATCTTTTGCTATTTACTTCAAGTTTGCTAGTTAATTTTCTATTTTCACATGTCTTTCTTCCCTTTGTTGGCCTTTCTTAATTTCCATTTAGTTTCTATGCATATTTAAGAGCTATCATTAGTTTCAATTACTTTAAATTGGACTTAACTTTCGATCGCTTCATTCTGAGTTTCTTAAAAGAACCCAAAAAAATTTTAGAGTGGTAAAAGGCATGAGAAAGTGAGATCATTATAGTAAAACTAGCAAACTTGAGTGCAAACATGAGTGCAAGACCTAAATTAAGGATAAACGTATGAGGAAGTTATTTTTGTGAGGTCCAAACTAATTTCTATTATTACAAGCATGAATTTGGTAGGAAAAGGCATGGAAGCATCAAAACAGGATGGTAGTTATAGTGAAACAAAAAATTCAGCTAAAACTAGCTTTCAGTTTTTGGGCCATGCAACAATAGTTTAAAAGAATGCAACTTACCTTTGGAAATCTTTAAGATAGAATGGATAGACAAGAAGTTGCAATTGCAGAGATGAGAAGAGAGCAACCAAATGAAAAAAAGAAGAACAGACCAAATATCCAACCTTTGGAAGAAGATGGGCCAGTGGATAAAGACAAAGATGAAAGTAAGGTAGAGTACATGAATGCTAGAAAATTTGCACAAAGAGGAGTTAGGTAAGACCATTAGACTAAAAGGGAGTGTAAATATCATGATGGTATGGATCAAAATATTTGTAGCATTAAAATGAAGATTCCTCAATTTTAGAGTAAAAATGATCCTGACTTGTATCTAGAGTGGGAATGAAAAGTTGAGCTTATGTTTAAGTGCCACCATTATTCAAAGAAAAGAAGGTGAAACTTGCTACAGTTGAATTCATAGATTATGCGTTTGTTTGGTGGGATCAAGTTATTCTTAGTTGCCATAGAAATTTAGAGAGACCTATTGAAACTTGGGTTGAGATGAAAGCTATAATGAGAAAGCATTTTGTGCCAAGCCATTATTACTAAGATTTGCACCAATGGCTCCAAAACCTTACTCAAGGTTCCAAGAGTGTAGAGGACTGCCACAAGGAGATGAAAATTACCATGATTATAGCTAAAGTGGAAGAAGATCAAAACGTAATCATGGCACGTTTCTTGAGTGGCTTAAATTAGAGATAGCCAATGTGATTAAGTTGCATCATTACGTAGGGCTTGAAGACATGGTGCATGTGGCTAAGAATATAGAGAGGCAATTTAAATTCAAAAAGGTGCATAAGTCTACTTCATCAAAGTTAGGCTCCAATTCTTCTTGGAAAATAAGTTAGAGCAAAACTAAAGAAGACAAAGCTATGCCAATTTTAAGAAAGATAAATAAAAATCAAGGCAAGGCAGTCAATGATAAAAAAAGTACTAACTCATCCCACTCTAATAGATATCATGATGCTAAGTGTTTTAGATGTTTTAGAATAGGTCATATCACTTCTCAATGTCCTAACAAGAGAGCTATGGTCATGAGAGCCAATGGTATAATTGTGACTGATGATGAAAGTAAGAGGAATTCTTCTTTTTCATCTAAAAAAGAAAGTGGCATGGAGTATGTAGTCCATGGAGAAGCCTTAGTAATTAGGTGTGTTTTGAATCTTCAAATAAAGGAGAATAGAGATGAGAAGCAACATGAGAACATCTTCTATAGTCGTTCTTATGTCAATAATAAGGCATGTACTTTGATCATTGATGGAGGTAGTTGTACCAATATAGATAGTCTACCTTGGGCAAGAAATTGGGATTGCAATGCATAAGATATAGGCTACAATGGCTGAATGAATATAGGGAGGTTAAGGTGAATAAGTAGGTGATTGTTTCCATTTCAATCAAGAAATATTTTGATATAGTATCATATGATGTTGTACCTATGCATGCAATTTATATCTCATTGGGAAGGCCATGGCAATATGATAGGCATGTTATCCATGATTGTTTTAAGAATAGGTACTTTTATCAAAATGATGGTCAACATGTAACACTTGTTCCAATGACACCTAAGGACGTCTATGAATATCAAAATAAATAAAGAGGGAGCCAAAGTGAGATCACATGTAACGAAAAAGAAGAGAGTGTGAATAGTGAGAAAAATAAGAAAAATGAGAGCTAAAACAGAAACAGAGTGTTAGAAAAGCAAGTTAGAGTGAGTAAACAAGAGGAGAACCTAACAACATGAGTGAAAAATAAAAGCTTGTATGCAAAAGAGAAGGAGTGAAAAAGTGCTTTTTATGCTTAAAAGCCATTGATTGTGCTTATGTAGAAGGAGTTGAACACTAATGATTTTAACTCTTCTTCGTCTAGTGTTGTTGTTTCTTTGTTGGAAGAATTTAAAGATGTTTTCCTAGAAGAAGTTCCAAAGGGATTACCATCAATTAGAAGAATTGAACATCATATTGATTTCATCCCTGGTGTAGTAACTCCCAATCATGCGGTATATAGGAGCAATCTTGAGGAGACAAAAGAACTCCAAAGGCAAGTTGAAAAGTTGTTGGCAAAGGGGCATGTGAGAGAAAGCATGAGTCTGTGTGCAGTGCCTGTGTTATTAGTTCCAAAGAAAGATAGAACTTGGAGGATGTGCATGGATTGCAAGGCTATTAATAAAATCACTTTGAAGTATTATCACCCTATTCTGAGATTAGATGATATGCGAGATGAGTTGTATGGTTCTTGCATATTTTCTAAAATTGATTTAAAAAGTAGATACCATCAGATTAGAATGTAACTAGGTGATGTGTGAAAAACTACTTTTAAGACTAAACATGGGTTATATGAGTGGTTAGTCATGCCATTTGGTCTTACTAATACACTAAGTACATTCATGAGATTGATGAATCATATTTTGCATGCATTTATTGGTAGATTCATTGTTGTATAGTTTAATGACATTCTAGTGTACAACAAGAGTTTAAATGAACCCATGAATCCTTTGAAATGTGTGCTAAATGCTCTTAGGAAGGAAAAGTTGTATGCTAATCTAAAAAAAATGCTTCTTTTGCATGGAAAAAGTTATTTTTCTCAGATATCCTTTGAAATGTGAGTGTAAAAGGCATTAAAGTTGATCCAAAAAAGATAAAGGCAATTAAGGAATGGTCGACACCCAAATCTATGACTAAAGTAAGGAGTTTCCATGGGTTGGCAAGCTTCTATCGATGTTTTGTAAGGGATTTTAGCACCATTGCTTCACCCTTAACATAAATGATTAAGAAACATGTGAACTTCAAATAGGGTGAAGAATAAGAAAGAGCCTTTAATTTGTTGAAAGATAAATTGTATTTTACTTTTTTATTACAATTGCCTAATTTCAATAAAACTTTTGAGATTGAATGCGATGCTTCAGGGATAGGTATTGCTATTGTTTTAATGCAAAAAAAATGTCCCATAGAATTTTTCAGTGAAAAACTTAGCGGAGCCACTTTGAACTACCCAACATATGATAAGGAGTTGTTTACATTAAAGAGGGCTCTAAGGACGTGGTAGTATTACCTTTGGCCTAGAGAATTTGTCATCCACCACGATCATGAATCCTTGAAGCACTTAAAGGGTCAAGGTAAACTGCATCGTAGCTACGCAAAGTAGGTAGAGTTTATTGAGACATTTTCTTACCCCATTCAGTGCAAACAAGGGAAGGACAATGTCGTGGCTGATGCTTTATCATGCAAGCATGCCCTAATATCTACTCATAGTGCAAAGTTATTGGGATTTAAGTATATCAAAGAATTTTATGTAAAAAATCATGATTTTGCAAATGTGCATGGGGCATGTGAAAATTCTACTTTTAGCAAATTTTATAGGCGTGATGGTTATTTATTTAGGGAGAATAAACTTTGTATGCTTTCTTGTTTTTTAAGAAAATTATTTATGCATCTCTCATATTGGTAAATTAATGGGGCATTTTAGGGTTTATAAGACATTGGCCATATTAAAGAACATTTTTGTTGGCCATAAATGCGTCGGGATGTTCATAGAGTGTGTTCTCATTATATTTCATGTAGACAAGCCAGGTCTAGGACATTACCGCATGGTTTATACACCCCACTTCCTGTACCTAATGGACCATGGATAGATTTATCTATGGACTTAATTTTAGGGTTGCCTAAAACCAAGAGGGGAAAGGATTCAATATTTATGGTTGTTGATAGGCTTTCTAAGATGGCTCATTTCATTCATTGCCATAAAACTTATGATGCCACAATCATAGCTGATTTGTTCTTTTGAGACATTATTTATTGCGTGGGATTCCTAGGACAATTGTGATAATCGGGATGTTAAATTCCTTAGTCATTTTTGGAGAATGTTATGGAGAAAATTGGGAACTAAATTATTGTTTTCCACCTATTGTCATCAGCAAACTTATAGGCAAATCAAAGTAGCAAATCGAACCTAAGGAACTTTGCTAGTATCTGTCATTCAAAATAATTTGAAAAATGGGAAGATTGTATTCCACTTGTGAAGTTTGTTTATAATCATTCTATGCATTCTTCCATCGGTTATTCTGCTTTTGAGATTGTTTACGGTTTTAATCCTTTGACTCCATTGGATTTGATGTCTTTACCTGTGAATGAGATAGCTAGCTTCGACAAAAAGGGAATGGCTAATTTGGTGAAACAGATCCATGAACAAGCATGTTGAGAAGAAAAATGAAGAGAATGCTAACTAAGCTAATAAGGGATGCCAACTTGTCACCTTTAAACCCGGTGATCTGGTGTGGGTATACAAAGAAAAGAAAGGTACCTAACACAAAGGAAATCAAAGCTGGGACCTCGTGGAGATGGACTTTCCAAGTCTTGGAAAAGATTAATGACAATGCCTACAAGTTGGATCTGCCAGGTGAGTATCAAGTGAGTTCCAAATTTAACATTTTTTATCTTTCTCCTTTTAATGTAGGTACTGATTTGAGAATGAATCCTTTTAAGGAACAGGGGAATAATGTGATCCAGCTAGTGCAAGACAACATAAAAGAGGACAACATAGATGATATTTTGAAGGACTTCTAACTGTCGAGTGGACCTCTTACATGAGCTCGAGCTAAACAACTATAAAAAGCTGTGTAGGGATTGATCGAAAAGCTATTTATGCAAAGAGCTAGAGAAAGAGATGGCATGGACATGGACTTCAGAAAGGAAGTAGGCTTCAATCAATCACGCTTAGTTAACTTGCTTTAAGGTTATGACCAAGTTACTTAGTGATTGGGCCAAATGTTGATATTTAAGCTTATCTTTTGTTTACTTATGGGCTAACTTTTTTAATAAGTGGCACATGCCTGTCAAATGTTATTTTAATTATTTTAAGTATCTATATTAAGGGTCCATGCATTGAGACACTAGTTATTGGGCTGAGGGCTTTGTTTTGACATTTTAATTGTCCATCTAAAGGCCTATACGAGTTTCACTTGTTAGGATGCCTTTGGGTTTTGTCTTTTTGCTATAAATAGTTTGTTTTAATTGTAAGACTGGTTTTTAGTTTTTCCTTTGGATGAACACAAGTAGTCTTCTTAGTGAGGCAAATTCCTTTGAGTTCTTCTTTGGACTCTAGCAAAACTTATCAAGGCTTGCTTAATCTTATGGTGTTCAGCTTTTGATATTCTTGGTTTGCAATTAATACTAAAGCGTTGGGTCAAGTTTCAATTTCCTTAGTATTCTTGGTTTGTGCTTTATATTTAAATTGTTAGGTCAAAATCCTATTTTGTTTCTTATTTTTTTTGGGTTTCTAGTCTTGGATCCAAATTATTATTCAGGGGTTTTAGGGCATCATTATTGGGGCTCACATCACTTTTGTTTCATACGAAGAGCTTT
>JBBYHL010437553.1:0-18292 GCA_038381835.1 Adansonia madagascariensis
TCCAATAAAATGAATAAATATTACTTTACAATCCACGCTTGTTTTAGCAGCTATTAGTTAGGTGAAAGTTGACGTTTTACTCAACCTCCCTTAGTGCTCAAAAATATGCATGAATTTCTTTCCTGATGACTAACTGTTGGACCAATACCTGGAGAACTTTGTGGATCTAGCTGGAAGTGAAAGAGCTTCACAAACACGTGTTGATGGTGCAAGGCTCAAGGAAGGCTGTCATATTAACCTTAGTTTGATGACTCTGACAACCATAATCAGAAAACTCAGGTCTGAATCTATCAGCATTTTTATTTTTCATCTATCATTTAATTTTCTTAACTTTTGTTACTTCAAGTCTTAAACCTTCTAATTTTACTCTGCAATAAAGGCTTCCAACGGTAAATGGGGAAAAAAGTAATGTAAAGATAGTCTAAAAAGTACATTTTTTGATGGTTGGCTGCATAAAATTTATAACCCACGAGTTCTGTACCTGTATGTAAATATAAAATGAGTTGTAAGGGGTCACTTTCGTAAGCTAATCACATGGCCATAATTTGTGCTGAAGTTAAACTTCTTAACTATTCTCTTACTAGGTGCCTATTAGAACTTTTTGACCAACTTCTAGTTGATTAATACTAGTAGGACGCAGAACTTCTGTATATTGATGGGGCACTTCCATTTTTATAATGATGTTGATTTTTTTCCCTTGTGCTAGTGAACTAATTTTGTTTGCAGTGTTGGAAAAAGAAGCGGTCATATACCATATCGAGACTCAAAACTTACTTGTATATTGTAACAATTTACTTGGTGGAAATGAACGTACTGCCATTATTTTTACTTTAAGTCCTGCACTAGGTCATTTTGAACAATCTCGTAATATTCTCTTCTTTGCCACCCAGGCAAAGAGTGACTGATAATGCATAAGTCAATATGGTACTTGTCTTTAGCGTTCCTGCTTTATGAGATTAATGAAGAATTCAAGATGGATGAATGAATTGACATGAATTTTTTTCTTCTTTTTTTAAAGACGTTGCTAGCTTGTTTCTGATAAGCAACTAGTCATACATCTGCAGAAAGAAGTAGCTAGGCTAGAAGCCGAGCTTCGCACCCCTGATCCATCTAAGGAAAAAGACTTCAAAATAAAATAGGTAATAAGCTATTCAAGTTTGGCTTTGTTTGGAATCATTTTATACAGCAATTAAAAACAAATAATCGCATTTTCTGTTTTTAGATTTTAGATGGAAATAAAGATTGAAGAACTGAAATGCCAAAGAGATCTAGCACAATTGCAATTGGATGAGTTACACAGAAAACTTCAAGAGGATCAGGAGCAACAGGTACCCTCTCCATCCCTCTTTATTGCTTCCTGTTTTCTTTCTATCTATTGCTTGATTACTTTCAACTTACTTTTTTCATCTACCATTAAGATCTCAAACCCACTTGACTTGCCACGTTCATCAGTGAAAAGTGTCAATCTTATTCTGATGTATTATCTCCAAAGCTTGATGGAAAGGAGCTTGGCCACGAGGACAAAACAAGTAAAAAAATATTAAGGCTGTCTATGAGGCAATAATCAAGTGCTTCTTTCACATTTATGCATGAAATTCGTAAACTTGAACACATACAAAAGCAGCTTGGAAAAGAAGCAAATCAAGCTTTAGAAGTACTTCAAAAAGAGGTGGCTTGTCATTGACTAGTTAATCAAAATGCAGCTGAGACAATTGCCAAGCTGCAGGTAGAAATAAGGGGGATACTTTCTGTCCGGTCAGCTCCAAAGGAGCTTGAAGTTGGAATTACTAAAGCTCCTGACAAAAGTTTTAGTGCTAACCTCAAGAAAGAGATATCTAGACTTCATTCGCAAGGTAGCACAATAGCTAACCTTGAGGAGCAATTAGAGAATGTTCAGAAGTCGATATGTCTCTTTCAAGCAATAATAAAAAATCCAACTGCAAAGCAACCCCCAAATCTAAGAATCAGTCTAAAATTGAGAAATCGCTTCCTTTAACTTCTAGTAATGTCAAAAAATTTTATAAACTCTCCATGCTTATCTCTATTAACCTCTTAGCAAATTGTGGAACTTGAGAATGAAGAATAGACCTCTAGAGGATGATGACATTGTCTCCAAGGTGACTCGCTCATAGTCTAAGAAAGAAATGCCTGTAAAGAGTGAAGAAGTTGGAGATGTCTCATCAAAGGAAGACACTCCAGGATATAGATGTTCAAGTTCAGTCAACATGAAGAAAATGCAGAAGATGTTTCAGAATGCAACTAAAGAGAATGTAAGAAGCATAAGAGCATATATAACAGAAATAAAAAAGCGTGTTGGTAAACTGCAATACTAGAAGCAACCACTTGTTTTTCAGGTCAAACAATTCCCTTTGTCCTTTCTATATGATTTATCTTGCATTTTTTTCCATTTATTGGAAAATTTATTTAGTTTGACTTGCTTTTAGGTGCTTGAGCTCGAAGCAAATGAAGTTGCTGGTTACAATTTAGAGGATAAGGAGAATGTAGTTGAACTAGAGGAACCCCCAGTTGCATGGCATGTAACTTTTAGGGAGCAAAGGCGGCAGATCATTGAGTTATGGGATGTCTGCTATGTCTCCATCATTTATAGGATAGTTTTATTTGTTATTCAGAGGCGATCCTATTGACCAAATAGACATGAAAGTGGAGCTTAGGTGCTTAAATTGGCTGCAGCAGCATTTTGCAAAACATGGAAATGCAAGTCCGGCTCCAATAGGAGATGAGCCCACCATGTCTTTGTCTTCAAGGTCATTTCTTTTACATAGACATCCACTTGGAACTTATTAAAGTACACACAACTTTTGTTGCTTTCATTTGATTGTGTTAGCTTATCTCTGCTTGAAATTTATGTTTGTTTTTCTTATAGTATTAGAGCCTTGAAGTGTGAAAGGTAATTCCTTGGTAAGAGGTTGACCTCACTTTTAACTGTGGAGGAGAGAGATGCATTGTACATTACATGAGATGTACCACTTGATGGAAAGCAGAGGAGATTGCAATTTATAAATAAGCTGTGGATAGATCCTTATGAACCTCAAAACATAGAGGAGAGTGCTCAGATAGTGGCAAAGCTTGCAGGGTTTCGTGAAAGTGGTAATATGTCAAAGGAGATGTTTGACCTCAATTTTGCTCTACCATCTAATAAGAGGCCTTGGATTGTGGTGGAATCAAATTTCATACCTTCTTAACTTGTAGGAGAAAACATTTTTTATCATTGTATACATTTAAAATGAATTTTTTGAGTTATTTCTCTAAATGTTTTATTTTAATCGTTTACAGTGTGACATACCCAGCTCACTGTCCATTAGGGTTTTTAGTTTTCTAAAGGAATTGTTGAAGTGCAGTTAGATGCCAAATACTATTGCCTTAGTCACCTTAGGATTGTATTTTTTTTTATTAAATGATCTTTTTTGTACACTGAGCTAATAGTGTTAGTTGGATTTTTTTTTTTGTGCAAGTAAATTTCCTTGAATTATGCTGAAAGTAGGAAGTAAAGTGTAATTTTAGTAGTTTATGTTTATGTTTGGTGGATAACTTTTTGACAAAAATGATATATTGAAAGAATGAAATAAACAAAATGATTAGACATTGTCTAAAACATTTTTCACTCTTTTGTTCTATGTTCTATTCTCTTCTTTCATCTAAGTTTTTAAATAGATCAATTTTTTATTACAATTCAACATGGCGTCAAAGCTGTTATCTTAGGGGACCTAAGTTTTTATTGATGGCTTGTTGGAGTGTTTTATGGAAGAGTTAAAGCTATTTCAACCGTACATACAGTCTGGAACCAAGACACTGCCTTCATGTCTTCAGACAACTTTTCTCCACTAGCACCACTAGTCTTTGTTTGTGAAAACTACCATATTTGGGTAGTAAAATTAAAGACTTACTTGTAAGCACATGACTTATGGGAAGTGATTGAAACTGATCGAGACCTACCACCTTTGAGAGCCAATCCCACCATAGCTCAAATGAAGTAACATGGTGAAGCATGTGCCAAAAGGTACAAGGTTATGTCCTGCTTACAAAATGGTGTTTATAATGTGATGTTCACTAGAATTATGGCTTGTAAAACTCTAAAACAATCTTAGGATATATTGAAAGAGGATTTTCAAGGATCAAACAAGACCAGATCATAATAGTTGATAAATTTGAGGAGAGACTTTGAAAATTTAAAGATGAAAGAAAGTGAAACTATCAAGCCATATGCTGATAGAATCAATGCTATTGTGAACAACATAAGGTTGCTTGGGGATGACTTTAGTGATAAAAAAATAGTGGAAAAGGTCATCACAATTCTTTTTGAGAAATATGAGTCAAAGATTTCTTCTCTTGAAGATCAAGAGATCTACCTGGCATCTTTTTGACATAACTTATAAATGCTCTCTATGCCTAAGAGCAAAGAAGAGCAAGTGGACAGGAATAGCACTCTAAAAGTGCTTTTCAAGCCAAGAGTTGAGAAAGAGCTGGTAGTTCATTAAGCAAAGGAAGACAAAAGAAAGAAACAAAAGAAAGATAATGACAGTATTAAGGATGGTGGAAAAAGAAATATCCACCTTGCTCACATTGTCAAAAGACTACACACTTGGAGAGGTATTACTGGTTTAGACTAGATATCCAATATAGAGCCTGCAAGCAGATGGGGCACATGGAAAAGTCTATAAGAACAAAGGATAGTAGCAACAAAACACATAAGCACAGATAATTGATGACAATCAATAGTGGGAAGAGCAAATGTTTGTTGCAATTAACAGCAAAGCCAAAGTAAATTGGCTAATAGATAGTGGTTGGACAAACCACATGGACTCTGATGAAAGCATTTTCAAGAGAATTAACAAAACTTGCGCCTTAAAGATTAGAATAGGCAATAGCAAGTTCATTCAGGCTATAGGCAAAGGAGATGTGATTATAGACACTCCATCAAGTACTAGAATTATGTCTGATGTTCTCTTAGTGCCTAATATAGATAAAATCTGCTTAGCATTCGTCAGCTGCTAAAAAAGAACCATGCTATTGTTTTTTAGAACAAATCTTACATGATCTATAATTCTACTAGGTATGAACTTGTGTCTGTTACCATAAATGAAAAAGGTTTTATTTTAAATTGGAATTTGGTGTTTTTAACTGCGTATGCTGGTGTTTTTCATAAAATTGGTTAAGGCATAGAAGATTAGGACATGTCAATTACAATACATTAAGTTATTTATGCAAAAGTAACCTTGTTTTAAACATGTCAAAAATTCATTAACATAATCAAATGTGTGAAGTGTGCCAACTAGGAAAGCACCATAAGCTTCCATTTCTAGCAAATAAGGCTTGGAGAGCAACTGACAAGTTGCAGCTTGTTCATACTGATGTAGATGGTCCTATAAGGACCTTCTCTCTTAATGATAGTAATTTTTTTTATACTGTTCATTGACGATAATATCGGATTATGTTGGGTTTATTTCTTGAAGCAGAAGTATGAAGTTGCAGCAATGTTTGGGAAGTTTAAGGCCTATGTTGAAAATCAGAGTGGATGCAAGTTAAAAATCATTAGGTTTGACAATGAAACAAAATACACATCAGATAAATTAAAGAAATTTTGTGTAATTATTGGTATTGAACATCAGTTCACAAACACATATAGTCCTCAACAAAATGGGGTCAATGAGAGAAAACATAAAAATATGATGGAAATAGCAAGATGTGTTCTGTTTGAAAGAAATTTGCCTAAAAAATTTTGGGCACAGGCAGTCAATACCTCTGTGTATTTGCTAAACAGATTGCCACCAAGGGCTCTGAATGAGAAAACACCATTTCAAGCCTGGTTTAGATTTAAACCTTCTATGCATAATTTGAAGATCTTTGGATGTATATGCTATGTTCATATACCATAAGCTAAACGAGATAAGTTGGATAAAAAGTCCATGGTTGAGGTTTTTGTTGGCTATAGCAGTAACAAGAAGGGATATAGAATCTTTGATTCTTCTTTTAGAAAGGTCATTATGAGTAGGGATGTTAAGTTTAATGCATAAGCATCCTAGAAATAGGAAAAGTCAAAAATTGATTCTATTGAAGAAAAAATTCTTGAATCTAACACATTTCAAGAAAAGTCTAAAGCTGCTAATGATGAAATGATGATTATGCAGTAAAAGGTACAAGACCTCTTTTAGAAGTTTATGAAAGGTGTAATGTGGCTTCACTTGAACCTCTCAGCTTTGAAGAAGGTAACAACTTAGATAGATGGAAGAAGGCTATGCAAGCTGAGATGTTCATGATTTAAAAGAATCATATTTAGGTTCTTGTTGTAGGTCATTGGTGTTAAATAGGTTTTTAGAACTAAGCTTAATGCTGATGGTTCTGTTAACATGTTAAAGGCAAAATTGGAGGTAAAAGTTATGCTCCATAGTTTTAAGTTAATTTTTTTTAACTTTTGCTCTAGTAGCAAGGTTAGACATTATTAGACTTTTGTTAGCTTTTGCTGCTAAAAAAAATGGAAGATTCACCAACTTGATGTCAAGTTAACTTTCTTGAATAGCTGCTTAAAAGAAAAAATATATGTTAAATAGCCTAAAGGTTTCCTTGTTGAAGGGCATAAATCTAAAGTTTATTAGCTCAAGAAGGCACTATATGGACAAAAACAGGTGCCAAAGGCTTAGTATGAGAGGATTGACTGTTACTTTCAGAAGCTAGGATTTAAGAAGAGTTATAGTGAACCAACTTTGTACATTAAAAAGGTGGAAGCAGAAATTATGCTAATAGTATCTCTTTATATGGATAGTCTGTTAGTAACTGGTAGCAATGAAAAGTTGGTGGAAGACTTCAAAATTCAAATGGAAAATGTGTTTAAGATGATAGATCTTGGTGAGATGACATACTTTCTTGGAGTGAAGATTCATCAATCTCAATAGGTCACTTTTATAAGCCAACAAGGATATTCCATGAAAATTTTAAAGAAATTCTTCATGGATAATTGCAAACTAATGAGTACACCTATGGCTCAAGCTGAAAAGCTTGGCATTGATGATGTCTCAGCAAAAGTGAATAAGAAGAACTATAGAAGTCTTATTGGTTGTTTTTTGTATCTAACAACTACCAGACCTAATATTATGTTTGCAATAAACCTACTGTCCAGGTTCATACATTGCTGCAATGTCCCACACTTCAAAGCAGCAAAGAAGAGTGCTAAGGTATATTAAAGGCACATCAGATGTTAGAGTCTGGTTTAAAAAAGTTAAAAAATTGGGCTTGATATGTTGTACTGATAGTGGTTATGCTAGTTTTATAGATGATATGAAAATTACTTTTGGTTACTTATTCACTCTTGGTTATAAGGTGTTCTCATAGAGTTCAAAGAAGCAGGAAATTATTGCCCAATCGACAACAGAAACAATATACATTGCAGCTATTAGTCTTGTAAACCAAGCTCTTTGATTAAGGAAGTCATTATCGATTTGAATCTACTACAAGAGGAAGCAATAGAGATAAAATGTGACAACAAATTTGCTGTTGCAATTGCAAAGAATCCAACTTCTCATGGAAAAACTAAGCACTTCAAGATTAAGATCCATTTTATGAGAGAAGTGCAAAAAAGTAATGAAGTTACATTAGTTCATTGCAATTCTGAGGATTAGTTGGCTGGTATTTTAACTAAGCTTCTTACTAAGACCAGATTTAAACATCTAAGGGATCTTATTAGTGTCAGCAGCAAAGCACCCAAGGTGGAGTGTTGAAGTGCAACTAGATACAAATGTTGCTGCCTTAGTCACGATAGGATCATATTTTTTGTATTAAGAAGTGATCTTATTTGTACACTACAGTGACATTGTTAGTTGTTTTTTTTTGTGTAAGTAAACTTCCTTGAATTATGTTGAAATTAGGAAGTAAAATGTACTTGTAGTAGTTCATGTCTGGTGAATAATTTTTTGACAAATGTGATATATTGAAAGAATGAAATAAAAAAAATGATTAGACATTGTCTAAAACATTTTTCACTCTCTTGTTCTCTATTTTGTTCTCTTATTTCATCTAAGTTTTTAAACAGATCATTTTCTGTGTGAATTCTATAGGAATTTATAGTTCATTTGGCTTTCTAGTTGCTTTTGTCCTTGTGCAAGTAAAATGGTGCAACTTTCATGATAGGGTTCTTGAGGTTTTAAAATGCTGTTTACAATTTTTATGATAACACCACTCTGTTTTGGCAAGGAAATTACTTTGGGAGGGAGATTAGGTTTTGAGTGTTGATTCATAAGGAGATTACTTATTAGGGGAGATTCAGAATCTTCTTATCTTTTTCCTTTTTCTTGCTAACGGTTGTCATTTGCATTAAAAGAATAGGATGCAGTATAATGTTCTCTTATACATTAGAATTACTCAATATGGGTAATTGCTGCACTGAAATCCAAAAATGGTTTTGGTAATTTTGTGTAATTATTGACAAGTTTAAGAAATCTTTTAATGAAAGAGGAAGATTATTATGAAGTATAATTGATATCTTATATTGAATTTAAACTGTTTAGATTAGATCATAATCTTAGTTTAACGTTGATAAGAAATATCAAATTTTATCTTTTTTTATTAAGATAAAGCTTTAACAATACAAAAATTAATATGGCATATAAAGCATTTCTTATTATCATTTTTACATTTTAGAGAAAAGTCTAGACTGATCAATTGCTATTGCTACTCACCATTTGCTGAAGCAGACAAGAAAATAAAGAATTAAATAAAGCATTAAAAGGACGTAGGCAAAGAGCTAACTAGTAGTTATGGCAATATGATTTAATAAACTTCAGAAAGCATTTTTGTGAAGAGTAACATATATATATACTAATTTTTTTCGAGATGTGTAGATAGACGTGAATTATTTAAAATATAAATATTATAACTTATGACAACAAATTGTATTAATAAATTTTTTAATTTAATTAATTAATTTGATGTAATAATTCTAAAAACATATAATAGATTATTCAATTAAAAGTTAATTTTTTAAATTATTATATTTTTAATATAAATATATTATTTCAATTATGTTGTGAAATTGATGAAAATTGGAGAGCGTGATGGTTGTAAGCAAAACAATAATTATTGATATAAAAGAGAGCAAGAAAGAGACAATAAATATAAAGAAAGACTACTTTTCCAATTCAATTCTGTTTTTACAATGAGAATGCTATGACTTTTATATAGGCACTAGGCTAGGTCTATATTGATTATACAAAATCAAATCATGAAGATTACTATCTTGTAATCATAATAAAAAATTAAGAAGATTACAATCCTATAATTATAATCAAATGTTAAGAAATCTTAGTTATGGTGAGTCCAATATTTTATAATATATTATGGAGATTATGATCTTGTAATTGTAATTAGAATATTCCATAACACTTCCCCTTTGGACAAACCATTATTTTCTAACTGGGCTTGCCGTTACTGTGTTATTAAAAAACTTAAGTCGAAAAACCCCAATGGACCATAAACTGATCAAAAGGGAAAAGAGTACAATGTACAGCCCATGTAATGCTGTCCTTCAATTATACCTAATGACCACATTAGGGGTCAATACTTTTGGGGTATGTCACTTTAGGGACAAATTAACCTTGTACCTTGTGCTCGCCTCATATTGCTAATATAAAAATTTTTCAAAGGTTAACGTTGCAATGTTTTGGTAAATAAGTCTAGAAGATTATTTGAGAAGCTAATATGTCTTATGTCAACTTGTTGACTTTCTTGAAGTTCGTGGGTATATAAGAACTTTGGCGAGATGTGCTTGGTGCTATCTTCCTAACATATCCACCCTTAATTTGTGCTATACACACAATATTCCCTTCATAAATAATTATGGGTGAATCTGTAATTAGTGTTATACCATAAGAATTTGTATATGAGATATAGTAGATATTAATCAAACATACTCTCTTTCAGCTTCACAAAGGGCAATAATTTCAAAGTGGTTGAAGGATGCTACTACTAACATCTATTTAGTAGATTGCCAAGATATGGTAGTACCGTTATAACAAAATAAATAACCGGTTTGTGAGTAAGCTTAGTGTGGATTAGATCTGTGTCCTACATTAGCGTATCCAACTAACCTCAAAGTCAAACTAACAGATTCTTTGGAATAGCATAAACCCAAGTCTATGGCTCCACGGGCATAGAGGAAGATATATTTATCCATTCCAATATCTCCTTGCTAGCTCGTAACAAAATCTTCCTAAAAGATTTATCGTAAAAGCAATATCGAGTCTTATACGTTGTGTTAAGTACATCCATGCCCCCATCACATTGAGATATTGTACTTCAAGACCAAGTACTTCCTTATTTGGTTCCTTAGGATGAAATGAGTCTTTTTTAAGTTTGAGAGAAGTCACTACCATTGGTGTGTTAAATGGATGAGCTTTGTCTATATTAAATCTTTTAAGCAATCACTTGATATAAGTTGACTAATGGACAACTATTCCATTTTCTTTGCGCTCAAGCTCAAGACCAAGACATAATTTGGTTCTTCCTAAATCCTTAACTTTAAACTCATTCTTTAGATACTCAGCAGTTTCATTCAACTCTTTAAGAGTCCCTTTCAAATTTATGTCATCAGCATAAACTGCCACCATAGCAAATCTGTTATCTAATTTTTAATGAACACATATTGGCATATATGATCATTCTTTTATCTTTCTCCAGTAAGGTACTTGCTTAAGCATTGATATCACATGCGGTCGAATTGCTTTGGCCTATATAAAGATCTTTGCAACTTTATTGATAATAAGTTACAGGGAATGTATGCTTTAGGCATTTTGATTCCCTAAAGAATCCTCATATAAATATCAAAATCTAATGAACCATAAAGATAAGACATCACTATGTCCATAAGACGAATATCAAGTCTATTTGAGATTGCTAAGCTAATCAAGAAATAAAAGTCTCATCGTAATCAATCCCAAGTCTTTGAAAGAATCCTTGGTCTATGAGTTAGGCCTTGTACCTTAGACTTTTTTTTATTTTTGTTTCTTTCATGAACAAAGACCTTTTTGTATCCAATAAGCTTTACATTGTTAGAGATTCGAGTGATAAGCCCAAAAACCTCATGCTTAGCTAAAGAAGCCAACTTAGCCTTAATTATTTTTTCCCATTTAAGCTAATCTTGCCTTTGACGACATTCAATTATAGATTGTGGTTCATGATCATCATGCATAATGTCATAAGCTACTGAGTATGCAAACATACGATCAATAATGATCATATTCTAATCCCAAAATCGTTATAGTAGGTAATGGAAAATTCAGTATTCTTTGGGTTGCCTCTTCATGGCCATCATGCTCGTTTGGAGTATGCTCAATTCTGAGCTCTTTAAGAGCAAGCTCTTCTGGAGCAAATCTCAAATTCTTTCCCTTGCATTTTTTAGGAAAAGTGTATTTCGATCCTATCGAGCATCTACACTTTTGGCGTGTGCTATCTTGATCTCTTTGCAATATTTTATCGAAAACTTCAATCATAGCTGGAGAATTCACATCTAGGATATGCCACTTCGTGACCTTTGTAGCTCATTAAATGCATCAAAAAGTTAGTTTGCTATTTTTTGCAGATGTATGATTTTTGTACCTTTTTTTTTTGAAATTCCCTCATCTGATTTTTTGCTTTGTGGCCATGAAGCTTTAGGTATCCCCATTGATGGAAACACTATCTTATCGAAATGACAATCCGTGAATCATGAGGTAAAAAATCACCCATTGTAAGCTCTAAAAACTTAATTATGGACAGCGAATCAAACCCAACGTAAATCCCAAGATACCATTGAGGACCTATTCCTTTTTGGTGGTGCAATAAGCACTTGCACGAGACATCCAAAAGTGCAAAAGTGTGAAATATATGGTCTGTAACCTATAAACAACTGCATGAAAGACTATGTTAGTGTAGCAATAGGGTGCAATCTAATAAATGCCACCACATGCATAATAGCATGGCCCCACATGGAAGTGTTGAGCTTCATCCTCAATCGGAGGGCATAAATAATGATTTGGATGCATTTTATCCAGGATTCCATTATTCCATTTTGTATGTATACATATGGGATCGGGTTCTATACCTTTATTCCTAGTGATACACAATATGCATCAAAGCTCTTAGAAATAAATTCACTAATTGTCTTTCTTGATGTTCTTGATTGGATAATCAAGGAAGTGTGTTGGAAGGTTTATTATCTGCACAAATAAATGTGCAAAGACAATGTTACGTGTGGATAACAGATAAACTTCTGACCATCTGCAGGATGTGTCCACTAGAACCACGAAATATTGAAATAGTCCACTTATACGATGTATAGGCCCATAAATATCACCTTGGATCCTTTGAAAGAAAGTTGGTGATTACAGATCCACTTTCGTAAATGAAGGTCTAGTGATAAGCATGTCTCATAAGTGTAATCCTTAGACACAGGTGTAAAGATTGCACCTATGAGCATGTTTCACAAGTGTAATCCTTAGACAGCAACATATTTTTGCCCTTCAATAGGTGTTCTTTTGTGTTAAGGATGATTCTACACATCATTGTAGCTATCGGGTGACCTAGGTGATCATGCCATCATCCAAACTTATCGGGATTCACTAGTCTCCAAGACATAGTGGTGTAGGATTCATAAGCTCAAATCTAAACCTAATAGATGCCCATACTTAAAGCCTTTAGCTTTCCATGGATAGTCTTCTTGCCTAGAGAATAGTTCAATTATCCTTGGTTAGTATTTCAATATGATATCTATTTATAAGGATATCTCTGAAGCTAAGTAAGTTTCTTTTTTATTTTACACTTAGCAATGCATCTTTTATTTGCAGCATGATATCATTCAGTAGTATAAGCGTGGCATTACCTGAGCTATCAATATGGTCAATAGGACCTGATATACAATGGACATTAGCCTCGTCTAATGTCACATTCAAGAAAAAAAACCCCATCCAAAGGATTATATGCATTGTTCCACTGTCTAAAAGATAAAATTCATATTTTGTCTTGGTTTTTTTCTTTTTCCACTACTGACATCTTCAGGCGTCAAACGAAATAGAATTAATAAAAATTAATAGTAAAGATAAACCAATTAATATAAGATAAAAATTTTGGTTTTATTTAATAAGAATTATCCTTAAGAATTTTTAATCATCCAAGGTACATTTACTCAAAATAAGAAACCTACAATAATCTAGTCTTAACTAGATTTACATAAAGCAACAAACCTTTTAAACTTGCTCATCCATCCACCAAGTAGGTCTCATACTCTTTTGATTATCTTTTTCTTGATCATTAATAAAGTCTAAGACTTAAAGAGTAGTGTTAGGTATAATTGGAGCTTCAGAAGTAAACATCTCAATGGCATGGCTTTTAGTGCACTTACCCTTGCTAGATTGGTCTTGGTCCCAACATGTTTAAGTGCATGACAGGTACATGGCCAATGCCCTTTTCTAGCATAACAGTGACGTGTGTCATCTTCCTTTCTATGAGGCTTTTTTCCATTTCCATGATTGGGGCTCAGATTCCTATTGCAGTTATCTTTACCGCCACCTCTTTTAAAGGTTTGCCTACGTTTGCGATCTTCACCCTTAATTTGGCCATTTCTCTTTGCAAAGCTAGCATTTGCTTCAGGCAAATCTTTAGACACAACAAGTCTCATATCATCTTTTTTGAGAAACAATTCATTGTTTTGCTCAACAATCAGAAGGCATTTAATTAGCTCTGAATGCATCTTATATTGATGTGCTTTGTGTTGTTGTTGGAGCATAAGGTTTTGCACATGAAAAGTGGAAAAAGTCTTTTCCAAAAGTTCTTCCTTAGAAAGTCTACTCTCACATAACTCAAGGCAAGAGGCAATATTATATAAGGTTATGTCGTAATCATTTATGGACTTGAAGTCCTGTAACCTCAGGTGCATTCAATCATGCTTGACCTTAGGAAAGATTATGCTTAAATCTAGCCTACAGAACTACAAGATCTTACATTGATAGATAATGAGTCTTCAGGCTCTCATGTATATGTTGCCTAAAAAAATCAAAGCATTTGCCTTTCTTTGCCATTGGTTTGGCCATCTGCAATGATGGAATTTGATAATTCTAATCTTTCTAGGTGAATTTCCATGTCTAAGCACCAAGATAGGTAATTGGATCCATTCACATCAAGGATGTGGAATTTCAGCTTCTCAATGTTAGCCATAGTATGCAAAAAAAAAAAAAAACCCACAAATTAGATAACTTCAGATGTCAAGTAAATAACACAACAGGTGTTAAGTAAACGTGCATGTAATAAATCAAATTTAGACATTCACAAGTAAATGTTGACAATTTCGGGAGTAAAGAGTAATTCTTTTGTATTTTGAAAATTTTTTTCAACATTTTAAATAAATTGCAAACTAGTCCCAGTCTTGGAAACCTAGGGTTTTTTTGCAAATATACCACTTCTGGTGGTTTTCAAGGTCATTCAAGGTTACAGCTGGGTTAGGTACCTCGCCACTACTTGGGAAGTGACCTTGTCCGACTGAGGGACAACATCATTCATCAGGAATGGCAGCTCAAAAGTTTTAGTTTTTAGGATTCCTTTGACTTAGGAATTTTAGCCAACTGGTAGCAGGGAATGAAGAGTTAGCCTCCTAGGGATATCACCTAGATAAACTAGCCATAGGCTAGATAAAACAACTATTTTGCAACCTAAAGCCTGCTCGTAGTTAGTAAAAATAAAATTATCATTGCTTTTATTATTTCTATTAAAGCAATATATGCTACTCATGAAAGTAAATTATTAGTGTCTTCGTGAAGATATAAATCAATTGAATAAAATTTAAAACAGAATTTATTTCCTAATTTCCTTACCTTTGGAGTCGTCATGTTAATAATGTGTTGTGAAATTGATGGAAATTAGGGAGCCTGATGGCTTGCAAGCAAAACAATAATCGAAGCTATAAAAGGGAGAAAGAGAGAGCCATTAAATATAAAGTGAAAACTATTTTTCTTTTTCAATTCTGTGTGTTTACAATGAGAATGCTATGACTTTTGTAAGGCATCAAGCTAGGTCTGTATTGATTATACAAAATCAAATCAAGAAGCTTATGATCCTATAATCATAATCGTAATCAAAATATTACCAAGATTATAATCATGTAATCGTAATCAAATATTAAGATATCATTGTTATGGTGAGTCCAATATTCCATAATATATTATGGAGATTACGATCTTGTACTTGTAATTAGAATATTCCATAACAAATTTGATATTATAAAGTTAATATTTATAGAAATATATAATTTTTATACTTAATAAATAGGTACAAATTTTTTTTATAATTATAAAATTTATTGTTATCTTCAATATAACAATTATTTATGTTTATGTTGCATATCATTTACTATTATTTTAATCACTCATTTATTGTAAATTATTTATTATTGTCTTATGAAATGTTTATGCTATTAATCGGTTATTATTATCATTTACTATGCATAATATACCAAAATTGGATACATACTAAAATAACATATAGTTTATTGCTTTTCATTGATATCAATTTACAAAATGAGTAACTTCAAAATTCATGATTATTTTTAATGCCTTTATCTATATTATTTAGTAACAAATATGTAATTTGTCAATAATTTTTATAAAAAAGTAGCATATTTCAATAACTTAATATTACTAAAACGGTAATTATAAAGTTACAAAATATCATTAGTATATAGTTTTCTCTTAGTAATTTTGGTTTGTAAAATTAATAACGTCAAAATGTTTTTCTTTTTAATAAGATTAATTTAATATTTAGCTATCTCAATTTTGTTTAAAATAATACAATTGAGATAGCTAAATGTACTGAAGCTAATTTAATAATACACATAAATGTGGTTATCATATTTCTCAATACAAATATGCAATAACATTTTTAATTAAAAACACATTTATATTCTTAAAAATTAATGTTTTTTTTTTAAATTATTAACTTTGTTCTTATAAAAATCTCTTAGAAGCTAAATATTTCAAAATGAAAAAGAAAATAAGAATATAATGAAATTAATTAACTTGAGTTTAATATTGATACACATGTTAGTAATAATAAAAGTAGAATGTTAAAATAAAAATTAAAGAATAAATAGAAAATCAATGAATGTGTGTTTATTTATAAATAAGAAAATTAAGTTCTTTTTCTAGAAATTTAAAAAATGCTAGTTTTAGATTTTTCATATTATATTTTCTAAAATAAAGATTTATTTAGATATTGATTTAAATGTGAGTTAATCCTCTAAATTAATTTAGTCATAAAATTTAAAATTAGAACTAAATTTTGATGTGGTAAATGTGATGATACTTTTAATTAAAACTATAAAAATTGTTTACTATTGTGTTATCAATTTTTTACTACCATATCATTTTATTGATAATTCATTATCATGTTAATCATCATTTACTAATATGCTATAAATAATTATGCACTATATTATCATTCATTTACCAATACATTATCAAACATTTTTATGTGTTATTAATCATTTACTACTATGCTATTGATCATATACTATTATGTGATGAATTTTTCTACTATTACATTCATCAATTACTAATTATTTAAAATTTTTTATAAATAATTTCTATTTAGAAAAAGATCACTCTAAAATTAATCAACTTATTGCTGTAAATTAATACTATATATGAATTTACTAAATATTATATAGTTTAATAATTTCTTAATAACTTTGGTATGCAGAATTAGTAAATAATATGTTACATTTATTATAACTTTTATGTATTATTTTAAAATTTTCTTATGTAATTTTTTTCAAACAATTCTATAAAAATTTATTAATTTACTTTCTTTTCCCATCAAGGGACAATTAAAGTACATCCAACGGTTTTATTGCTCCTATGAAATCGTCTTTCAAGCAAATGAGTTGTCCATATTCAATTCAGAAAATTTGAAGTTTTGGGAGTCACTTGATTTAAAATTTTGATGCAGCTGCAAATTCTAGTACATGTGTGTCGGCCACCAATATGCCTTCCGCACATAATCCTTTAAGTAATAGACATTTGAAATTTAGTAACTTATAATTCTTGGCCCTGAGGGTCTGGTTCGCAGACTATTTGCTTGGAATATCTTTTGGTGGCCATTGGCCGATGGTAACATTAAAACATTTCCGAAAACCAGGAGGAGAGCCACAAGCAACGGACAATGTGGTTTCCTTGTACTCCATGTAGGCGTCATGGACATGGTGAATGTGGAAAGCCAAAAGATTCTTCAGAAACCAGGAACCTGAATGGCTGAAGGCATAACAAGCATTAACAACTCGATTTGCTTACTAAAAATAAAAGATTCTAAAGCTATTGTAAGAACACTGGATTATGTCAATACTTGTTGCAATGATAAAAGTTCATGCAAGGTCATCACTACTTAATATATTTAAGCAGATTGAGTCAGCTATATTTAAGGCTGATTATTCCTCCAGATGGTTGCGTTTTAATATGATAGTTTTATTGGTGAATCATGGGAAGTTGGGGGCGCACAGCATATGGGAGTATTTTATCTTCGTTTCTCTCACCTTTGCATATTCAATCCTAATATCTGGCTGTTACGTGGAAGAATAGTAGAATTCTTCTGCTAGGGATCTTATATATATATATATATATATATATATGCTTTTTTTCAGTAAAAGTATATTGTAATCTAAATTATTACTAATAAAACATTAGTTTATTTTTGGATAATATTGATCTATGCAAAGTTGTTATTGTAATAAAATATTTGTACAAAATATTGAATGATTAAAATATAAATATGCGAAATGAACTCATTATTAAATAAAAGCATAGAGCATTTTTTTTTACCAAATGTTAATTTGGTATAAATATTATTTTATTTGAATTTAAATTCTTTTTATGAAAATTACATGTGATTATTTAATTTTTTTCCAAATATTTAACAAAGGGTTTTTATGGAGAATTAAGTCAACTAGTCACTTAAGTAAATACTTTCAGAATTCATTTGCAATTCTTTTGCAAAGAAAAGGTAAAGAAAGCATCCTTTATGAAATGTTGTCAGCTCTAATCAATTGAATTAACAGTTACATTAAACATTCTTAATTTCAGAAACATTTTATTTGGTAATGGGGGATTTGTCAAAGTTGAAGAATGTAGGTGGAGAGCAGCTCATTACACACACCAGGCACTCCAAGGATACACCAATGAATACGATCTGAATAATTTTTGGGATTCGATACTTGTTCTTCTGTTATTGTTTCCCAATGTTTCCTATAAATCGATGGATGACCTTCTTT
>JBBYHL010437564.1:0-18289 GCA_038381835.1 Adansonia madagascariensis
GGAGAGCTCACTAAAATGATGAAGATGCTGAAAAACAGAAAATGAAAGTGATAAAGTAAAAAGTTATACCAACAAAATTTCACTTTTTGGCGAAGTAATTGAAGCAGTAGAGATGGCTTGAATTTTCCTTTTTTCTTTGTTGTTAATAAGTAAAAAAAAGAGAAAAATAATGAGGTTTTGGTTCTGGTATGGATGAGGGTATTTTTAGAATGTGTGATGGTTGGGAATAGTTGGGAATGTGTGATGCTGAAAAATAGAAAATGAGGTCTTGGGGCTATTTTTGGGTGGTGGGTGAAGAGCTACGGGATTGTGGTTTTCTTTGTGTTGGAATGTGTTTTGGAAGCTAAAAATGAAATGGAATCGAACCATTTTAGCTGAGATATAAGTGGTCCATTTATACCAGAATTTTAGAGCCAATTTAGAGGTGTTTTTGGCCATTTCTCAAGGGAGACAAAGTGATTTCAGCATGGTGGCTATAGAATGGCTATAGGGAGCAACTTGCTGCCAATGTGATGGACATAGGGTGGCTGGTTTAAATGTTGAAATGATTTTCCAGCAAATAGTGTGGCTGTTGTGATCTTGGTCAATAAACTAGGGAGTAGGGTGATCATGTGATATTGACCTTTTTTGATCAAATTTAGACTTCAAAAAAAAAGTTATGATTAATTCAAAAGTCTAAATTCATAATTTGATATGTGTTTTAATCTTTTTTTATGCAAAGAAATGAGTTAAAATTAAGTTTTGGATCAATGGTGGATGAGTCAAAAATGCCTAGACTGTGAAAATGGCCTGCATGTATCGAAACATTGGATAATGTATCGATACATTTGGTCCAAAAACTTTAATGGTATCGATACAATGAACATTGTATCGATAAAATAATTATTGTATCGATACTATAAACCATTGTATCGATACTATGAACCACTGTATCGATACATGTTGATATATGTCAATACATTTCTTTACAGAATGCATGTTTTGGTTTTGGCATTGCTTAGTATCAATACATAAGGTCTTGTATCGATATAGAGGCTTATGTATTGATACATTTACATGTTGTATCGATACAAATGGGGACATTTTAAATTTTTAGATCGTTGGAGCATTGTATCGATTCATGAGAACCATGTATCGATACATTCAAGTAAAATTATGACTTTTCTCATATATTTCATCCCTGGACACCTTGAACTACATCATTTGATGTCACATCTTTGCATTTACCTTTTATATGATTCTTAAGCCTTCTTGACCTCCTCAAAATACTTTTTTGCCAAGCAACATTCACCTTTTCTGACGTCCGTGCTCTAGATTGCTTAAAAAAGTAGCCTGAACAAAATAAGGTGTCTACAGCTACCCTTCTTTAACTGTTGCTAAGAATTAGGAATAGGGCAAAGATAAATAGACACTATTTTGTCCGGGTGGAATGGCACTCCCTAGAACATTAGGGTGCTAGGTTTTCTACGGTTTGACCCCTTTATGCAAGTGTAGAGTAACGTGGATTTTTAATGTGGGTGCCGCTAGCTCGTGCGGGCTTGGACTTGGGTACTGCCAACTTTGTGAACTTTGACTCAGACATAGGTGCCACCAGCTTATGTGGGCTTTGACTCAGGTGCCACCAGCTTGTGCGAGCTTTAACTCAGACTTGGGTGCCACCAGATTGTGTAGGCTTTAACTCAGGTGCCACTAGCTTGTGCAGGCTTTGACTCAAACTTAGGTGCCACTAGTTTATGTAGGCTTTGATTCGGATATCGCCAGCTTATGTCAGCTTGACTTAGGTGCCGCCAGCTTGTGCGAGCTTTGACTCATATGTGGGTGCCACCAATTCATATAGGCTTTGACTCTGGTGCCACTAGTTTATGCAGGCTTTGACTCAGACTTGGGTGCCACCAGCTCGTGTGGGCTTTTACTTGGGTACTGCTAGCTCATGCGGGCTTTGACTTAGACTTGGGTGCCGCCAGCTCATGCAGGCTTTGACTCAAACTTAGGTGGCACCAGCTCGTGTGGGCTTTGACTTGGGTGCTGCTAGCTCGTGTGGGCTTTGACTCAGACTTGGGTGCCATTAGCTCATGTGGGCTCTGATTTAGACTTGGGTGTTGCTAGCTTATGCGGGCTTTAATTTAGACTTGGGTGCCACCAACTCGTGCAAGCTCTAACTCAGACTTGGGTGCCACTAGCTTATGCGAGCTTTGACTCAGACTTGGGTGTCGCCAGCTCATGCGAGCTTTAACTCAGACTTGACAGCTCGTATGGGCTTTGACTTAGGTGCCACCAGCTTGTACAGGCTTTGACTTAGACTTGGGTGCCACCAGCTTGTGTAGGCTTTGACTTAAACTTGGGTGCTGCCTGCTTGTGTAGGCTTTGACTCAGACTTGGGTGCCACCAGCTCGAGTGGGCTTTGACTCAAACTTAGGTGCTGCCAGCTTATGTAGGTTTTAACTCAAACTTGATGCCACCAGCTCATGTAGTCTCTGACTCAGACTTGGGTGCCGCCAGCTCGTGCAAGCTTTGACTCAGACTTGGGTACCGCCAGCTCGTGCGAGCTTTGACTCAGACTTGGGTGCCCCCAACTCATGCAGGCTTTGACTTAGGTTTAGGTGCCACTAACTTCTACGGGCTTTAACTCAGACTTGGGAGCCACCAGTTCATGTGGGCTTTTAGAAAGGTGCCACTAACTTGTGGGCTTTAAAGGGGTGCCACTGACTTGTGGGCTTTTAAAAGGGGTGCCACTGGCTCATGTGGGCTTTGATTCGGACTTGGTTGCCACCAGCTTATGTGGGCTTTTGGAAAGATGCCACTAACTTGTGGGCTTTAAAGGGGTGCCACTGACTCATGGGCTTCTAAAAGGGGTGACACTGACTTATGGGCTTTAAAGGGGTGGCACTAACTTGTGGGCTTTTGGAAAAGTGCCACAACTTATGGGCTTTTGCAAAAGTGCCACAACTTGTGGGCTTTGAAAAGGGGTGCCATTGACTTGTGGGCTTTAAAAGGGTGGTGATAAAGTTTTTGATAAAACTTCTAATACAAGCTTTTCTTAACAAAAGTTCAAGACAAAATTTCCTGATGAAAAAAGTTTTGGCACTAGTTCATGACAAATGCTTGACAAAGCTTCTAATGAATGTTCTCAGCAAATTTTTTTTTACGATAGTTTTTGGACAACAATTTCTTAACACTGGCCCTTTGACAGTAGTTTCTTGATAAAAAGGGTTTTAACATGAGGTGATGAGGAGAAAAAAACCTTACCTGAATGACCCTTGGTTTGTGAAGCTTAAAGTACTTACCAAGAATTCCTTGGAGGTTCAATAAACCTGGCTTGAAGTGATATTGTCAAAATGATGATGTATGATGGTAATATGAGTGCATGATATGCAATGCTATCATGGTTGCATAATGTGAAGTCTATTATGAGAGATAGCTGTAGTTCTTCTTATACATCATTCAGACTCTTATAGGGATGGTGATCCATCCTTGTTCAACCAGGGATTGGAATTTTCCTGATTTCACTAGGGATCATAGGTTGTCACGGTTCCACTAGGGGTTTGACCAAAAATTTAGCCTTAAAAATTTAGATTGTTGTGTTTCTCGATTCGGGACGCTTTATCATTTTCCTAACAATTGGAAGGCATTGTCAACAATTTGAAGATTGTTTGCCTGATTAGGTTGATGTCTCTATTTTCAATAAGATTCTAATAAAATGCATAGGTCAATTTTTGGTTAGCTTAAAATGGTTTTTTCCAAAGATACAGGTTGTGAAAGCAAGAAATGGTTTGGTGTATGGTCATGCTAATGGGTGTTTGGATGTAAAAAATGGGTGATCTTGATGATCAGGGCATGAGCAGAGTTCCTTGTGCTTTTTTTTCCTTTCAATGTAATATTGAGATGTCCTGATGCATATTTTAGTTAATTATCAAACATTATTAACTAAATGACAAGTGCAATGTGAATTGTACAGGGGTCAAAAGAAATAAAGCAATATTTATTCATGACAACAAAGAGACATAACTCAATATATCTTTTGACAAGCAATTGATAGGGTTGCAAGAAAGATGATTTTTTTGGGTGAAAAATGCTTCTGACAATTATGACATGGATGTTCTTTAAGTGCTTTTTTGAATCTTTCTCGAACAATGAATGTGCCCAGCATGAGCTGATCTTTGAAAGATCTCTAGGATTGCTTTACATTGTCTTGTAGGTACTCTCAGTTCATGGCCCATCAAAATTGATCTTCTTAAGTTGCCCTTGTGGGTTTTCAACTGTAGTTGGGTTGGTTACCCAGATGTCTTTTTCAGATTTTCCTCTGGACCCTTTTTTATTTTTTTTGTTTTGTTTTTTGTTTTGCTCTTTTTTTTGTTTTATTTAAAGACTCATTTTCAGGTTTTTGCCCTCTATGTGTAATATTTCTTGACAGAATATGAGTTGATGGGTTGGGCAAGGCATTGGCATCCATTTCTGACAATATTAGGGCTTCCTCGAAAAAGGCTTGCTCATGACATACGGTCTTTCCTAATTAGAGGTCCACTTGCCCCGTGCAACTTTGTTAATTGGGACGATCTTTTTCAATACCCATTCATCTAGGGGAAATTGTCATGGGTGCATCTTTTTGTCATGGGCTCGAATCATGCATCTTTAATTCATTTGACCATTTCAGATGGCTTTCATGCATTTTTCCTCTATGAGATTAAGCTGGTCGTATCTGTTCTTAACCTATTCAGCCTTTCCAGGTTGGTTTCTAGCAAGACTCTGAGAGAAGGGATTTCAACTTCGATGGGCAATACAACTTCCATCCCATAGACAAGAAAAAAATAGGGTAATGCTCGTGGAAGTTCAAAATGAGGTCTGATAGGCATAAAGTACAAAGGATAGCTTATTATGCCAGTCTTTATAAGTCTCAGCCATTTTCTCAACTATTCTTTTGATGTTTTTGTTGGCCGCCTTAACTGCCCCATTCATCTTTGGGCAATAAGGATGGAATTATCATACTAGATCGTGAAAGGTAAAGGTCTGGTGGTATGAAGCTTTCTTCAAAACCTTCTTCAAAATCAACTTCACTAGTGCAAATTAACCATTCAAAATCGATCTTTAAAGACCCATCAGACACATCCATGTCACTATCGTCACGACACCTAAAAGGGGAAAGAAATAGATATTGCAAAAGGCACACACACAACTCGGGATTTAGATAAGAGTAATTGAGACAAAGGGATTGAAAAGTGATGTAGGCACACAATATGGAATGATATATACAAAAGTCATTTCATTGATAATGTTTGATAAAGATGCCCCTTGCATAGGACACGTACCTGCCTTTGGGCGAGCATGGGTAGGTTTTCATTTTTTGACATTACATGAAAGGGGCAAGAAAAGTGCAGCGGCTTGCTTCATGCTCCATCATCAAAATCAGGTCTTGGTGGAAAGACATAAATTCTATGGCTCAGTATCGATCACGTTTGCAGCTGGCTCAGTGTGGTTTGGTAAAGGATTGGCAACAATATTTGGTCCCTGGTTCATCTTGAGCTATAAGACTTTTGCGTTGATTAGATTTTGCACATTTTGTTTGAAATACGTGCAATTCTCAACGTCATGCCTTACTGCCCCAGCATAGTATTCATAGTGGGTGTTAGGGTTATACTATGGCAGGTATGGTGACTTCTTTTTTAGGACATTGATTGGAGCCACTAAGTGATTTTGGAGTAAGGTTTGATAGAGCTCTTTATAGGTCATAGGGATGGGATTAAAATGTTACTTGGTTGATTTGCACGTCGATTGTCAGGTGCATTATTGGTTATTCAATTCGTATTTTGGTGGACTTATGGAGGGTATCTTTGTGGTGGGTTGGATGGGATTGCAAAGGATGGGTTGTAAGTTGTGACATAAATTGGCTGCTGGGATATTATGATGGGGTAAGAACATAGGGTTTTTGAGTAGCGAGGGTTTGGTATTTGACACCGTTTTGGCTAAGATAAGCTAGCATAACTTATGGTATTGGCCTCTCCTTCTTTCTTTTTGCTAGCAATAGGCTTCTTGCTTGATCCAGATGTTTCCTCAACTGATATTCTACCACTCTTAATGGCTACGTCAATCATTTATCTAGAGAGGACTAGGTCTGCAAATTTTTTTATGGCATTTCCTACGAGCTTCTCGTAATAAGTAGCATGTAAGGTATGAATGAAAGTGACTGCCATTTCTTTTTCTGTAAGGGAAGGCTGGACTAAGGCTGCTTCTTCCCTCCACCTTTGGGTGTATTATCTAAAACTCTCAGTGGATTTCTTCTTAAAATTCATCAGGGAAAGTCGATCTGGCACCCAATCTGACACGTGTTGGTATTGATTTAGAAAGGCCTTAGCCAAGTTAGCCATGATTAAACTTTCACATTTGTCTAGCTTGATATACCACCAAGCTGCTGTCCCAGTAAGGCTATCCTAGAAGCAATGGATGATGAGCTTTTCATCTTTCTTGTACCCAGCCATCTTTCGCAAGTACATTTGGACATGGATAGAAGGATCAGTGGTTCCATTAAACTTTTCAAACTCTAGGACTTTGAACTTCGGGGGAATGACAAGTTGGACACCAAAGACAACAATTGCGCATCAAGAGCTCTGAACTTTTCACTCCCCTTAATAGCTTGGAGGCATTTTTCCAGTAGCTAGAATTTGTTCATTTCTTCCGCAGTCATGGTGGACTTTTGACCTTCTATTTTCTTTGGTTTCTCATGGTCAAGGGTTATCGGGTCTGCGATGAGACTCCTATATTCACCCCTTGATTGCCAGGAATGAATTAACTTGTCGTAATGAGATTTAGGTAGATGACTAGCAAAGCCTGAGTGGCAGATGGAGGAGCAGGCCATTATTATTCTTTAATTTCCCCTTGGGTGGGTTTTGGATTATTGGTAGGGGGACTTTCAGTGTTTAAAGGATCATTCCTCGTGTTGTTAGTGCTGGCTTGCCCTTTTTTCTTTCATAGAGGTTGTCATTAGTTCCATAAGTCTTGCCATCTGAGTTTGCATTTTGTTTTGCTGACAGAGTATCTGGTCTTGTGATTCCTTAACCATTAGCTTAAGTCACTCAATACGAGCTTCATGATCACTCTTCTTGATTTGTTTACGATGTCGCATGTTGTAGCAATGCAGGATGTTAAGTTTCATTTTCCTGATTGACCCTAGAGTCCTTTGAACTTTTATGGCCCAAATCCCATATTAGACATTTACTTAAAAATGTATTTATTGATGAGTGTTTATGATGCAATAATGAGTTAAGATAATGAATGATTGTGAGTTAAGATAATGAATGATTGATACAAGTGTAAAAAGGTGAAAGTAAATATGCAAATGCATTGGAGACAATTGAATCCTGAACAACTTCATCAATAACATCTTTTATAGAGCCACAAAAAGGTCCCTTGCTAAACATTGAACCGAACAATTGTTCCAAAATGATGACAGTCATGATAGTTATGATGAGATGATGCATGTGCCAAAACACAAAGGGAAATGAGTTAGTGAAATATATAAGAGACAAATGTAAGAAATTAAGGAATTCAAGAACATCAGAGAAAATATTTATAACATGTCTTAACCAAGATGGCGAAACAAGAAACAAGCAACGTATCAACATGCCAGGATGCAATCTACCTCTTCACGAGGTGATGCAATATATATTTTGATGGAAAAATAATCGACCAGTTGTGATATTCATTTATCACCACTAGTGCAGATGCGTATTAAGCCGTGACTCGGATAGCATAACAGCTTACAGTATAAGACATTGTGAACGATGGTTTTTGTTCACCATCACTTATTTATACAAAGGTTAGCCATCACTCGAGCGGCATGATGGAATGCCTTGATAAATGATAAAAATGTAGATGCAAGTGACAATTGTATACTCATTATCACCCACATTATTATGGTGATTAAAAGTAAAGGTTAGGAATGTTTCCCTGAGTGACCCTATTCTCCGGGCATTCTAGCAGATTTTTGGTATGGTTTGACATGGTTTAACTTGTATGGCTCACTATATGAGGTTTCAGTTGATGCCTAAATAGGTATTCGAATTGCTCCTCCATTTGGTAAGGACAATCGAGGGACCCCGATCCTAGACCCATTGCAGGTTTGGCAGAACGGGTTCGATCCGTTAGATGTATTTCCCTATGCAAATGCAAAGGATTACTCATGAGAAACATAAGAAATTTACATCCGAGGAGCTACTGCCATGCCTATGCAAAGGGTTACTCATGAAGGCGGATAGCTTATTTCCTCCTAATTATAACCATGCCATGGAGTTTGGCAGGACACTAATGCACATGCAAAGTGTGTGACAGGGAAATGATCAAACCTTTTTGTTTACCTCCATATTATCATTTTTATTAAGTTGATGATTAATTGAAAATAAGACAATCTTGACAATCATGTCAAGCAAAAGATTAGCTGACAAAACAAAAAGGGTCATGGTTAAATAATGACTGAAGATCGAAAGAACTAGGAACCTAGCAAGACACAGCTAGTTATTGGCCTAACTCTCTATATTATCCTTAGTGGAGTCATCAAGTTGTCGTAACATATTTTAGGGTGGATCCTCATGGATTTATGGGTGCGCACGACTTAAAATATTTTTCTAACTTGGAAATGTCTTCTTGACTGAGACTTTTCTTTCGTAATGTGATGAGAACCAGAATGTATGGATTCTCGACTTATGATATAGTGAAGGTGACAATAAGACGAATCGCTTATCTTATTGGTTTTGGATAACCATCATGAAATGGCCAACGTTTGGAGTCACCACCGATCATTTTGGGCTAGGCATGACCGGATGCCTATTGAAACCTATGTTTTGAGTTACGAAACTTAAAACATTGGTCCCGTGGTCTACATAATATAATGATTCATTGTTTTGGTTTGGAAGTTGGTTACGCATGATGAAGTATGAACCTTTTCGCAATGCTCGAAATCGATATGTTATTAGTTATGTCTTATCTCGATTTCAGTTTTTTCAATCTTAACGCGTCACTATTTTGATATAACCTTTCTTTTAATATATAAATCTTATAGAAATACAAATCTAGGTTTGAATGAAAAAGATTTAATCTCAGATATGCCCTAGAGAGATGGGGAATATAGAGACTTTCAATAAAATGGCTTTTGGATTTTACTTTGAAAATGGAATGTTCCACTTTGGGCAATGAAGAGATACCCACATGGAACATTACCTTTAATTTTATTTGAAATGTTTTGAAAACATGAATGCATATAATCAGCACAAAGAAATCATGTTAGTAAGGCAATAAATGAAGTAACATGACATGGATCATTTAATGCAATGATAAAGAAAATGGGTAGACTATTGAATTTATCTTGCAATTGGCATCGATCATCTGGGAATAACAAAATCGACAATTTTTGAGATGCATCTGGGTTCCATGAGTAAATGAGGTTTGTTTGACTTATTCGTGGAAGTTCGAGAAGGAGAAAAATTTAATTGTAGTTGAGAGATAAGGTTAGAATATCCCCTCAAAAGATGGGGTTGGAATATCCCCATGGATGATGAATGATTTTGACAAAGAAAGATTCTTTAAAGGTTGAAATTTTGAAAAATGTGGTTGGAGTATCCTCTAAGAATGTTAGGGTTGGAGTCTCCTCATGGATGATAAATAATTTGACAATGAAAGATTTTTTTTAGATCTTGACAAATTTAAAGATCGGGGTTGGAGTGTCCCCTCATAAGGTCGGGGTTAGAGTGTCCCCAAATATGGCCTATATGATGCTACTCTAAAAAAGTCGAGTTGTAAAAATTATGTTGACAAAACCTTGTGATTTAGGGAATGTGTGAGCCTTTCGACAACTTTTGGCAAATAAAATTATTGTGAATGACGATGGTACAGATGTAAAATGTGTTTGTGCCTTGATACGAGCCTATGGGAGGTCAAAGCATGTTATCGAGTTTGATTGGGGTGATATGGAGACATTCGAATGTCTCTAGATGAAATTCGGGAAGACAATTCAATTTTAACCATAACCGAAAATAGGGGATAGCATCATGCTATCCTGCTTCCATAATTTATTCTAAATTGGTTTGAAGGCTTGAGAGGGTGAACAAGATACCGTTATAAAGGTAACTCGACAAGGGTCAACCTAAAAATATTCCCCATATCCTAAAAAGTCATTTTTCAAGGGAAAAAATTTTTAAGTTTGGACTGATTAAGCTGCTAGCAGAGCATATGAGGGACAAGGTGTGTCAAAATTTGAAAAATCACCCCGGACTCATTTAATATCAAAAAATTGCAAGTGATACCTTTCTTAAAAGGGGCTTTCATGAATATTTTAGGAAAAATGATTGAAAAATTTGGAAAAATCATTTAGTGGGCCTGAATGGCCCAACAAGAATACATGTTCGGATTCTAGAGGTTCTAGACAATTTAGACTTGAAAAATCAAAACTCTCTCTTCTGGAATGATCCGAAGTGAATAAGACATCATTTCAAAGATAATTCAACACATTTTGAGAGAAAAATAACAAAAAATTCATGAAAATTCGTTTAGGATTTTAAAGTGACTTTTCAATTTGCAACAATTGTGCTGCCAGTAGGGGACAAAGGAAAGTAGGGATATCTCTCATTTTTTTATGTCCACAGGTCCAAACTCGAGTCATTGATGTCCAAACATCTATAACTAAAGGTAAAGAGTGGCATGAGCATCACGACCTCATTTGCACAACTCTAGAGTAGTTTTGGATGATGAAATAGTGTGTTGATCATACCACTTAACATTTGGACTCAAAAACAAGGCACAAACATTTAGGAAATACTTGTAAGACCATTTTTGTTTCAAAATCAGAAGATTTGAGCTTGTTTAACCAATATTCCAGATCTGGAAAACTTAATTTTCTCTAAGATATTTTGCTAACTTTAAGGAAAATGCTAAGTCCATGCTAATCCTCATTGGTTGATGTTAACATGCTTGGCTTGGGGGTTTTAAAAATCAGTTTTTAACAGCCATCAAACATTCATTTTGACAATAAGATGACAACAAACATACAAGTGGATGGCACAAAACATGAATGGGGATGCTAACTTTACAATTGGTTTAGACAAAGAAAGTGTTATGCATTATGACAATAAAATGTCATGGATGCTGAAAATGACAATGATTCATGCAAGCCAACGTGTAAGTGTGCTTGAAATGTGTTAGGCTAATGATTCATACATGGATTAAGGATAACAAGATGCATGGATGTGGCATAAAATGCATAGGTAAGAGATATCAAAGTAATGACGATGAAATAATGCATTTTGCATATCAAAGGGGCATTAAGGCATCCAAATCTTAAACTACCACAACCAAAAGCCACAATAATGCATGATAATCCTAAGAGGGTAATGGAAACATTAAGAGCTCACTAAGATGATGAAGATGCTAAAAAACAAAAAATAAGAGTGATAAAGTGAAAAGTTATACCAACAAAACTTCACTTTTTGGCCAAGTAATTGGAGTAGTAGAGATGGCTTGAATTTCCCTCTTTTCCTTGTTGTTAATAAGCAAGAAAAAGAGAAAAGTAATGAGGTTTTGGTTCTGATATGGATGAGGGTGATTTTTAGAATGTGTAATGGTTGGGAATAAATGTCTTGGGGCTATTTTTGGGTGGTGGGTGAAGAGCTACGAGATTCTAGTTTTCTCGGTGTAGGAATGTGTTTTGGAAGCTGAAAATGAAATGGAATCTAACCTTTTTTAGCTAAGATAGAAGTGCTCCGTTTATACCAACATTTTGGAGCCAATTTAGAGGTGTTTTGCCATTTCTCAATAGGGACAAAATGATGTCAACATGGTGGCTATAGAGTGGCTGTAGGGAGCAACTTGCTGCTAATGTAATGGGCATAGGGTCGCTGGTTTAAATGCTCAAATGATTTTCTAGCAAATAGGGTGGCTGATGGTGATCTTGGTCAATTAATTAGGGAGTAAGGTAATCATCTAATATTAACCTTTTTTTATCCAATTTAGACTTTAAAAAAAGTTATGATTAATTCAAAAGTCTAAATTCGTAATTTGATATGTGTTTTAATCTTTTTTGATGCAAAAAAATGATTTAAAATCGAGCTTTGGTCATTGGTGGACAAGTTAAAAATGTTCGGACCATGAAAATGGCCTGCATGTATCGATACATTGCATAATGTATCGATATATTTGGTCCAAAAACTTTGATGGTATCGATACAATGAACATTGTATCGATATTATGATCATTGTATCGATATATGTTGATACATGTCGATATATTTCTTTATAGAATGCATGTTTTGGTCTTGGCATGCTTATATTGATACATGAGGTCCTGTATCGATACAGAGGCTCATGTATCGATACATCCGCATGTTGTATTGATAAAAACGGGGACATTTCTAATTTTTGGGTCATTGGAGCATTGTATCGATACATGATAACCATGTACCGATGCATTCAAATAAAATTATGAATTTTCTCATATATTTTGCCCCTAGACACTTTGAACCACATCATTTGATGCCACATCTTTGCATTTACCTTTGATTGGATCCCTAGGCCTTCTTGACCTCCACAAAATACATTTTCGTCGAGCGATCATGCTTTAGATTGCTTAAAAAAAGTAGCCCAAACAAAATAAGGTGTCTCTAATAATCTCTATTTTTTCATGATCGGGCATCATAAACACATTCTCCTTATTGGGATAAATGATATTGATGATTTTGTTTCATAAGAAAGACTTCTCTTTCTACCATTTTTAAAATTATTATTCATCTATTGATTTGGACAAACACATATTAACATAATAATCACCTTTCTTTTCATGATTGGGCACCATAAACAAATTCTCCTTATTGGGATAAATGATATTGATGCTTTGGTTTCACAAGAAAAGCATCTCTTTCTATCATTTTCAGAATTAATGTTCGTTTTTCGATTTAGACAAGCAGGGATTCACATAATAATCTTCTTTCTTTTCATGAATGGGCACCATAAACACATTCTCCTCATTGGAATAGATGATATTGATGCTTTGGTTTCATGAGAAAAACTTCTCTTTCTACCATTTTTAAAATGAATGCTCGTCTGTCGATTTGGACAAACACGAATTCACATAAAAATCTCCTTTATTTTAGTGATTGGGCACCATAAACACATTCTCCTTGTTAGGGCAAGTGATATTGATGCTTTGGTTTCATAAGAAAAACTTCTTTTTCAACCATTTTTAGAGTTGAAGTTTGTCTTTCAATTAGGATAAAAATGGATTCACATAATAATCTCCTTTCCTTTCATGACTGGGCACCATAAACATTTTTTTCTCATTGACATAAACGATATTGATGCTTTGGTTTCATAAGAAAAACTTCTTTTTCTACCAATTTCAGAATTAAAGTTCATCTTTCAATTGGGATTAACATGGATTCACACAACAATCTCCTTTCTTTTCATGATTGGGCACCATAAACATATTCTTCTCATTGGGATAAATGAAATTGATGCTTTGGTTTCATAAGAAAAACTTTTATTTCTACCATTTTTAGAATTAAAGTTTGACTTTTAAATGGGATAAATATAGATTAGCATAATAATCTCCATTCTTTTCATAATTGGGCTCCATAAACACATTCTTCTCATTGGGATAAATGATATTGATGCTTTGGTTTTGTAAGGAAAACATCTCTTCCTACCATTTTTAGAATTAATGTTCATTTGTCGATTTGGACAAACACGGATTCACATAATAATCTCTTTTTTTTTCGTGATTGGGCACCATAAGCATATTTTCCTTATTGGGATAAATGATACTAATGCTTTGTTTCATAAGAAAAAGATCTCTTTTTACCTTTTTTAGAATTAATGTTCGTCTTTTGATTTGGACAAACATGGATTCACATAATAATCTTATTTCTTTTCATAATTGGGCACCATAAACACATTCTCCTCATTGGGATAAATGACACTGATGATTTGTTTTCATAAGAAAAACTTATATTTCGACCATTTTTAGAATTCAAGTTCATCTTTTAGTTAGGGTAAACATATATCCACAGAATAATCTCTATTTTTTTCATGATTGGGCACCATAAACACATTATCCTCATTGGGATAAATGATATTGATGCTTTGGTTTCATAAGAAAAACTTTTCTTTCTACCATTTTTAAAATAAATGCTCTTCATCTATTTGGATTCACATAATAATCTCCTTTATTTGAGTGATTGGGCACCATAAACACATTCTCCTCGTTGAGATAAATTATTTTGATGCTTTGGTTTTAAAGAAAAAAACTTTTCTTTTTACCATTTTAGAATTAATGTTCATTTGTCAATTTAGACAAACACGGATTCACATAATAATCTCCTTTCTTTTCATGATTGGGCATAATAAACACATTCTCCTCATTGGGATAAATGATATTGATGCTTTGGATTCATGAGAAAAACATCTCTTTCTACCATTTTTGGAATTAATGTTTCTCCGTCGATTTCGACACACGTGGATTCACATAATAATCTCTTTTCTTTTCATGTTTGGGCACCATAAACACATTCTCCTCATTGGGATAAATGATATTGATGCTTTGGATTCATGAGAAAAACATCTCTTTCTGCTTTTTTTAGAATTAATGTACATTTTTCAATTTGGGCAAACACGGATTCACATAATAATCTCCTTAGGCACCATAAACACATTCTCCTCATTGGGATAAACGATATTGATGCTTTGAATTCATGAGAAAAAGATCTCTTTTTGCCATTTCTATAATTGATCTTCATCTTTCAATTGGGATAAAAATGGATTCACTTAATAATCTCTTTTCTTCTCATGATTGGGCACCATAAACTTCATATCTCACTATTTTTTAGAATCAAAGTTGGTCTCTCAATTGGGATAAACATGGATTCACGTAATAATCTCCTTTCTTTTCATGATTGGGCACCATAAACATAATTTCCTCATTGGGATAAATGATATTGATGCTTTGGTTTCATAATAAAAACTTCTATTTTTACCATTTTTAGAATTAAAGTTCATCTTTTAATTGGGATAAACGTAGATTCACATAATAATCTCCATTCTTTTCATGATTATGCACCATAATGCATTATCCTCATTAGGATAAATGATATTGATGCTTTGGTTTCGTAAGAAAAACTTTTCTTTCCACCATTTTTAGAATTAATGGTCGTTCATTGATTTGGATAAACACGGATTCACATAATAATTTTTTTTAATGATTGGGCGCAATAAACACATTCCCCTCATTGGGATTGGGCACGATAAACACATTCCCTTGATTGGGATAAACGATATTGATGCTTTGGTTTCATAAGAAAAATATCTCTTTCTACCATTTTCAGAATTAATGCTCATTTGCCGATTTGGACAAACACGAATTCACATAGTAATCTCCTTTCCTCTCATGATTGGGCACCATAAACACATTCTCCTTATTGGGATAAATGATATTGATGCTTTGTTTTCATAAGAAAAACATCTTTTGCTACCATTCTCAGAATTAATGTTTGTCTGTTGATTTGAACAAATATGGATTCACATAATAATCTCCTTTCTTTTCATAATTAGGCACCATAAACACATTCTCCTTATTAGGATAAATGATATTGATGCTTTTACTTTACAAGAAAAACTTCTCTTCCTACTAATTTTAGAATGAATGCTCGTCTATCGAGTTGAAAAACACATATTCACATAATAATCTTGTTTATTTTAATGATTGGGCACCATAAACACATTTTTCTCATTGGGATAAGTGATATTGATGCTTTGGTTTCATAAGAAAAACTTCTCTTTCTACCATTTTTAGAATTAAAGTTTATCTTTCAATTGGGATAAACATATTCACATAATAATCTCCATTCTTTTCATGATTAGGCTCTATAAACACATTCTCCTCATTGGGATAAATGACATTGATGCTTTGGTTTCACGGAAAAAACATCTCTTTTTGCCATTTCTAGAAGTTCATTTTTCAGTTAGGATAAACATGGATTCACTTAGCAATCTAAGTTTGCCCGTTAATTAGGATAAAAATGGATTCACATAATAATCTCTATTCTTTTCTTAATTTGGCACTATAAACACATTCTTCTCATTAGGATAAATGATATTGATGCTTTGGTTTCATAGGAAAAACTTCTCTTTCTTCCATTTTAAAAACTGAAGTTCATCTTTCAACTGAGATAGACAAGGATTCATATAAAAATCTCCATTCTTTTCATGATTGGCACCACAAACACATTCTCCTCATTGTAATAAATGATATTGATACTTTGGTTTCACTAGGAAAACTTCTATTTCTACCATTTTTTGAATTGAAGTTCATCTTTCAATTGGGATAAAAATGGATTCACATAACAATCACCTTTCTTCTCTTGATTGGGCACCATAAACACATTCTCCTTATTGGGATAAATGATATTCATGCTTTGGTTTCATAAGAAAAACTTCTATTTCTATCATTTTTAGATTTGGAGCTCATCCTTCAATTAGGATAAAATAGATTCACATCATAATCTCCTTTCTTTTCATGATTGGGCACCATAAACACATTCTCCTCATTGGATAAATGATATTGATGCCATGGTTTCACAAGAAAAACTACTATTTCTACCCTTTTTAGAATCGAAGTTCATCTTTCAATTGGGATAAACATAGATTCACATAATAATCTCCATTTTTTTCATGATTGGGCACCATAAACTCATTCTCCTCATTGAGATAAATGATATTGATACTTTGGTTTCGTAGGAAAAACTTTTCTTTCTACCATTTTTAAAATTAATGTTCATTTATCGATTTGGATAAACACGGATTCACATAATAATCTCCTTTCTTTTCAATATTGGGCACCATAAGCACCTTTTCCTTATTAGGATAAACGATATTGATGCTTTGGATTCATGTGAAAAATATTTCTTTCTGCCATTTCTAGAATTGATGTTCATCTTTTAATTGGGCTAAAAATGGATTCACTTAATAATCTCTTTTCTTTTTATGATTGGGCACCATAAACTTCACTTCCCACTATTTTTTAGAATCAACGTTTGTTTGTCAATTGGGATAAACATAGATTCACGTAGTAATCTCCTTTCTTTTCATGATTGGGCACTGTAAACACATTCTCCTCATTGGGATAAATGATATTGATGCTTTGGTTTCATAAGAGAAACTTCTATTTCTACCATTTTTAAAATTAAAGTCCGTCTTTCAATTTGGATTAACATAGATTCAGAAAATAATCTTTTTTCTTTTAATGATTGGGCACCACAACTCATTCTCTTTATTGTATAAATGATATTAATGCTTTGGTTTCATAAGAAAACTTCTATTTCTACCATTGTTAGAATTGAAGTTCATATTTCAATTGGGATAAATGTAGATTCACGTAATAATCTCCATTCTTTTCATGATTGGGCTCCATGAACACATTCTTCCCATTTGGGATAAATGATATTGATGATTTGGTTCTATAAGAAAAAGTTTTCTTTCTACCATTTTTAGAATTAATGTTCGTATCTTGATTTGGATAAACACGGATTCACATCACAATCTCCTTTCTTTTCATGATTGGGCACCACAAACACATTTTTCTCATTAGGATAACTGATATTGATGCTTTAGTTTCAGAAGAAAAACCTCTCTTTCCACCATTTTTAGAATTGAAGTTCATTTTTAAATTGGGATAAACCTGGATGCCGATAATAATCTCCTTTCTTTTCATGATTAGGCACAATATACACATTCTCCTCGTTGAGATAAATGATATTAATGCTTTGGTTTCATAAAAAAACTTCTCTTTTTACCATTTTTGGAATTAATGTTCGCCTGTCAATTTGGACAAACACTGATTCACATAATAGTCTCCTTTCTTTTCACGATTGGGCACAATAAACGCATTTTCCTTACTGGGATAAACGATATTGATGATTCATGATAAAAACATCGCTTTCAACCATTTTCAGAATTAATGTTCGTCTGTCGATTTGGACAAAAATGTATTCACAAAATAATCTCTTTTTTTTCCATGATTAGGCACCATAAACACATTCTCCCCATTGGGATAAACCATATTGATGCCTTGGATTCATGAGAAAAACATCTCTTTCTACCATTTTTTAGAATTGAAGTTCATCTTTCAATTGGGATAAAAATGGATTCACATAATAATCTCCTTTCTTTTCATTATTCGGCGCCATAAACACATTCTCCTCATTAGGATAAATGATATTGATGCTTTGGTTTCATAAGAAAAACTTCTCTTTTTACCATTTTTAGAA
>JBBYHL010437584.1:0-18288 GCA_038381835.1 Adansonia madagascariensis
AAATGATGGAAATAAAAGCATTTCTTGCAAAACCAAAGCATCAAAACTGTGCATCCCAATAAGAAAAATGTGTTTATTGTGCTCAATCACCATAAGAACAAAGATTATTATAAGAATCCAAGTTTGGCCAATTTGATGGATGAACTTTAATTTTAAGGAAAAAAGTGGAAAAAAAAGCTTTTCTTACAAAACCAAAGCATCAAAACCATGTATCCTAATGAAAAAAACATGTCTATAGTGCCCAATCACAAAAAAAAAAAAGAAGATTATCATGAGAATCCAAGTTTGCCCAATTTAATGGACAAACTTTGATTCTAAGGAAAATGGTAGAAAGAAAGGCTTTTCTTACAAAACCAAAGCATCAGAAGCGTGTATCCCAATGAAAAAATATGCTTTAGTGCCCAATTACAAAAAGAATGGAGATTATCATGAGATATCCCATTTGATGGACAATCATTGATTTTAAGAAAAATGGTGGAAATAAAAGCTTTTCTCGTAAAATTAAAGCATCAAAATGATGCATCCTAATAAGAATAATGTGTTTATTGTGCTTAATCAAAAAAAGAATAGAGATTATTATAAGAATCCAAGTTTTTCCAATGTGAGGGATGAACTTTAATTCTAAGGAAAATAGTGGAAAGAAAAGTTTTTCTTTCAAAACTAAAGCATCAAAATTGTGTATCCCAACGAGAAGAATATGCTTATAGTGCCCAATCATGAAAAAAATGGAGATTATTTCGAGAATCCAAGTTTGTCCAATTTCATGGATGAAATTTGATTATAAGGAAAATGGTAAAAATAAAAGTTTTTTCTTCAAAAACCAAAGCATTAAAACTGTGCATCCCAATAAGACGAATGTGCTTATTGTCCTCAATCAAAAAATGGACGAGGATTATTGAGAGAATCCAAGTTTGTCTAATTTGAGGGACAAACTTTAATTCTAAGGAAAATGGTGAAATGAAAAGCTTTTCTTACAAAACCAAAGCATCAAAACCATGTATCCCAATGAAAAGAACATGTTTATAGTGCCCAATCAGAAAACGAATGGAGATTATCATGAGAATTCAAGTTTGTCTCGTTTGATGGATGAACTTTGATTTTAAGGAAAATGGTGGAAAGAAAAGCTTTTCTTGTAAAACCAAAGCATCAAAACCGCATATCCCAATGAAAAAAACATGTTTGTAGTGCCTAATCACAGAACGAATGGATACTATCATGAGAATCCAAGTTTGTCCCATTTGATGAATGAACATTGATTCTAAGTAAAATGGTGGAAATAACCACTTTTCTAGCAAAACCAAAGAATCAAAACAGTGCATCCCAATGAAAACAATGCATTTATTATGCATAATCACCATAACAATATATATTATTATGAGAATCCAAGTTTGGCCAATTTGAGGGATGAACTTTAATTCCAAGGAAAATTGTGGAATGGAAAGCTTTTCTTACAAAATCAAAGCATCAAAACCACATATCCTAATGAAAAGAACATGTTTATATTGCCGAATCTCAAAAAGAATAGAGATTATCATGAGAATCCAAGCTTGTCCTATTTGATGGATGAACTCTAATTTTAAGGAAAATGGTGGAAAGAAAAGCTTTTCTTGCAAAACCAAAGCATCAAAACTACATATCCCAATGAAAAGAACATGTTTATAGTGCCTAATCACAAAAAGAACGGAGATTATCAAGAGAATCCAAGTTTGTCCCATTTGATGGAGGAACTTTGATTTTAAGGAAAACGATGGAAATAAAAGCTTTTCCTGTAAAACCAAAGCATCAAAACCATGCATCCCAATGAGAAGAACGTGTTTATTGTGCTCAACTAACAAAAGAATGGAAATTATTATGAGAATCCAAGTTTGTCCACTTTGAGAGATGAATTTTAATTCTAAGGAAAATGGTGAAAAGTAAAGCTTTTCTTACAAAACCAAAGCATCAAAGCCATCTATCGCAGTGAAAAGAATGCATTTATAGTGCCTAATAAGAAGAAACATGGAGATTATCATGAGAATCCAAGTTTGTCCCATTTGATAGATGAACTTTGATTCTAAGGAAAATAGTAGAAATAAAAGCTTTTCTTATAAAACCAAAGCATCAAAATCATGTATCCAATCAGGGAAAATGTGTTTATAGTGCCCAATCACAAAAAGAATAAAGATTATCATGAAAATCCAAGTGTATCCTAGTTGATGGATGAAAATTGATTCTAAGGACAATCATGAATTAAAACCTTTTCTAGCAAAACCAAAGCATTAAAACAGTGAATCCCAATGAGAAGAATGTGTTTATTGTGCTCAATCACCATAAGAATGGAGATTACTACGAGAATCCAAGTTTGGCCAATTTGACGAAAGAACTTTAGTTTTAAGGAAAATGGTGGAAAGAAAAGCTTTTCTTACAAAACCAAAGCATCAAAACCATGTATCCCAATGAAAAGAACATGTTTATAGTGCCCAATCACAAAATGAATGAATACCATCACGAGAATCCAAGTTTATCCCATTTGGTCAATAAACTTTGATTCTAAGGAAAATAGTGGAAATAAAAGCTTTTCTGACAAAATTAAGGCATCAAAACCATGTATCCAATCATAGAGAATGTGTTAATACTGCCCAATCATGAAACAAATGGAGATTATCACGTGAATCCAAGTTTGTCATATTTCATGAATGAACTTTGATTTTAAGGAAAATGGTGGAAATAAAAGCTTTTCTTGTGAAACCAAGCATCAAAGCCATGCATCCCAATGAGAAAAATGTGTTTATAGTGCCCAATCATGAAAGGAATGGAGACTACCTTGAGAATCCAAGTTTGTCCCATTTGATGGATGAAAAATTCTAAGGAAAATGATAGAAATAAAAGCTTTACCTACAAAAGCAAAGCATCAAAACCATGTATCCCAATGAAAGAATGTGCTTATTATGCCCAATAATGAATAAAATGGAGATTATCTCAAAATCCAAGCTTGTCCCATTTGATGGATGAACTTTGATTCTCAGGAAAATAGTGGAAATAAAAGCTTTTCTTCCAAAGCCAAAGCATCAAAGCCGTGTATCCCAATAAGAAGAATGTGTTTATTGTACCCAATCACCAAAAGAATAGAGATTGTTAAGTGAGGAATGAACTTTGATTCTAAGGAAAATGGTGAAAAGAAAAGCTTTTCTTACAAAACCAAAGCAACAAGACCATGTATCCTAATCAAAAGAACATGTTTGTATCGCCAAATCGCAAAAAGAATAAAGATTATCATGAGAATTCAAGTTTGTCCCATCTAATGGATGAACTTTGATTTTATCAAAAATAGTGGAAAGAAAAGCTTTTATTGCAAAACCAAAGCATCAAAACCGTGTATCCGAATGAAAAGAACAAGTTTTAGTGCCCAATCACCAAAAGAATAGAGATTATTACATGAATCAAGTTGTCCCATTTGAGGAATAAACTTTGATTCTAAGAAAAATGGTGGAAAGAAAAGCTTTTCTTGCAAAATTAAAGCATCAAAACTGTGCATCCTAATGAGAAGAATGTGTTATTGTGCTCAATCAAAAAAAGAATGGAGTTTATTATGAGAATCCAAGTTTGTCTAATTTGAGGGACGAACTTTAATTCTAAGGAAAATAGTGGAAAGAAAAGCCTTTCTTACAAAACCAAAGCATCAAAACCATGTATCCTAATGAAAAGAACATGTTTACAGTGCCTAATCACAAAAAGAATAGAGATTATCACGAGAATCCATGTTTGTCCTATTTGATTTTTGAACTTTGATATTAAGGAAAATGGTGGAAAAAAAAGCTCTTCTTGCAAGACCAAAACATCAAAATCATGTGTCCAATCAAGGAAAATGTATTTATAAAGCCCAATCATGAAACAATGAAGATTATCATATGAATCCAAGTTTGTCCTATTTCATGGATGAACTTTGATTCTAAGGGAAATAGTGGAAACAAAAGTTTTTCTTGAGAAATAAAAGATCGAAACCGTGCATCATAATAAGAAGAATATGTTTACTTTGCTTAATCAACAAAATAATGGAGATTATTATGTGAATCCAAGTTTGACGCATTTCAAGGATGAACTTTGATCTTAAAGAAAATGGTAGAAAGAAAAGCTTTTCCTGCAAAACTAAAGTGTCAAAACCATGTATCCCAATGAGACGAACATGTTTATAGTCCCCAGTCACGAAAAGAATTGAGATTATCTTGAGAATCTAAGTTTGTCCTATTTGATGGATGAAATTTGATTCCAAGGAAAATGGAGGAAATAAAAGCTTTCCTTGCAAAATGAAAGCATCAAAATCGTGTATCCCAATGAAAATAACATGTTTGTAGTCACAAAAAGAATGGAGATTATCACGAGAATCCAAGTTAATCCCATTTGATGGACAAACATTGATTCTAAGGAAAATGGAGGAAATAAAAGCTTTTCTAGCAGAACCAAAGTGTCAAAACCGTGTATCCCAATGGGAAGAATGTGTTTATTATGCTCAATCACCATAAGAATAGGGATTATTACGAGAATCCAAGTTTAGCCAATTTGAGGGATAAACTTTAATTCTGAGGAAAATAGTGGAAAGGAAAGCTTTTCCTACGAAATTAAAGCATCAAAACCGTGTATCCCAATGGAAAAGACATGTTTATAGTGCCTAATTACAAAAAGAATAGAGATTATAAAGAGAATCTAAGTTTATCCGGTGTGATGGATGAACTTTGATTTTAAGAAAAATAATGGAAAGAAAAGCTTTTCTTGTAAAATCAAAACATCAAAATCGTGTATCCCAATGAAAAAAACATGTCTACAGTGCCTAATCACAAAAGAATGAAAATTATCATGAGAATCCAACTTTGTCCCATTTAATGAATAAACTTTGATTCTAAGGGAAATGGTGGAAATAAAAGCTTTTCTTCCAAAAGCAAAGCATCAAAATCGTGTATCCAATCAAGGAGAATGTGTTTCCCCAATTTATAAAGAGAATGGAGATTATCATGAGAATCCAAGTTTGCCCAATTTAATAGATGAACATTAATTCTAAGGAAAATGGTAGAAATAAAAAGCTTTTCTAGCAAAACCAAAGCATCAAAGCAGTGCATCCCAATAAGAAGAATGTGTTTATTATGCTTAATCACCATAAGAGTGGAGATTATTATGAGAATATAAGTTTGGCCAATTTGAGGGACAAATTTAATTCTAAGGAAAATGGTGGAAAGAAAAGCTTTTCTTACAAAACCAAAGCATTAAAACCATGTATCCCAATGAAAAGAACATGTTTATGGTGCCCAATCACAAAAAGAATAGAGATTATCATGAGAATCCAAGTTTGTCCCATTTGATGGATGAATTTTGATTCTAAGGAAAATGGTGGAAAGAAAAGCTTTTCCTACAAAACCAAAGCATCAAAATTGTGAGTCCCAATAAAAAGAACATGTTTTAGTGCCCAATCAAAAAAAGAATAGAGATTATCATAGGAAACCATGCTTATCCCATTTAATAGATGAACTTTGATTTTAAGGAAAGTAGTGGAAACAAACGCATTTCTTGCAAAACCAAAGCATCAAACTATGCATCCCAATGAGAAGAATGTATTTATTGTGCTCTATCACCATAAGAATTGATATTATTACAAGAATCCAAGTTTAGCTAATTTAAGGGACAAACTTTAATTCCAAGGAAAATGGTGGAATGATTTTCTTACAAAACCAAAGCATAAAAACCGCATATCCTAGTAGAAAGAACATGTTTGTAATGCCGAATCTAAAAAAGAATAGAGATTATCACGAGAATCCAAGTTTATCCCATTTGATGGATGAACTTTGATTCTAAGGAAAATGGTGGATAGAAAAGCTTTTTTTACAAAACTAAAGCACAAAAACTGTGTATCCCAATTAAAAGAATATGTTTATAGTGCCCAATCACCAAAAGAACGAAGATTGTCATGAGAATCCAACTTTTTCTCATTTGATGGACGAACTTTGATTTTAAGGAAAATGATGGAAATAAAGGCTTTTCATGCAAAACCAAAGCATCATATCCATGCATCCCAATAAGAAAAATGTGTTTACTGTGCTTAACTAAGAAAAGAATGGAGATTATTATGGGAATCCATATTTGTCCAATTTAAGGGACGAACTTTAATTCTAAGAAAAATGGTGAAAAGAAAAGCTTTTCTTACAATACCAAAGCATTAAAACCGTGCATCCCAATGAAAAGAATGTGTTTATAGTGCCCAATCACAAAAAGAATGGAGATTATCATGTGAATCCAAGTTTGTCTTGTTTCATGGACAAACTTTGGTTCCAAGGAATATGGTTGAAATGAAAGCTTTTCTTGTGAAACCAAAGCATCAAAACCGTGCATCCTAATGAGAAGATTGCGTTTACTATGCTCAATCAACAAAAAAGTGGACATTATTATGTGAATCCAAGTTTATCCCATTTGATTGATGAACTTTGATTCCAAGGAAAAAGGTGGAAATCAAAGCTTTTCTTCCAAAATCAAAGGATCAAAACTAGGTATCCTAATAAGAAGAATATGTTTATTGTGCCCAATCACCAAAAGAATGGAGATTATTATGTGAATCTAAGTTTGCCCCATTTGATGGAGAGCTTTGACTTTAAGGAAAATAGTGGACATAAAAGTCTTTCTTGCAAAACCAAAGCATCAAAAACGTGTATCCCAATGAAAAGAATGTGTTTATTGTGCTTAATCACCGTAAGAACAGAGATTATTATAGGAATCCAAGTTTGGCCAATTTAAGGGATAAACTTTAATTCTAAGGAAAATGGTGGAAAGAACAGCTTTTCTTGTAAAATGAAAGCATCAAAACCATGTATCCTAATAAAAAGAACATGTATATACTGCCCAATCATAAAAAGAATGGAGACTATCACAAGAATCCAAGTTTGTCTTATTTGATGGATGAACTTTGATATTAAGGAAAATGGTGGAAAGAAAAGCTTTTCTTGCAAAACCAAACATCAAAATCATGTGTCCAATCAAGGAGAATGTGTTTATAGTGCCCAATCACAAAAAGAAAAGAGATTATCATGAGAATTCATGGTTGTCCCATTTAATGGATGAACTTTGACTATAAGGAAAATGGTGGAAAGAAAAGCTTTTCTTGCAACCGTGTATCTCAACAAAAAAAACATGTTTATAGTGCCCAATCACAAAAAAATAGAGATTATCACGAGAATCCAAGTTTGTCCCATTTGATGGATAAACTTTGATTCTAAGGAAAAAGGTAAAAATAAACAGTTTTATTGCAAAACCATTGTGTCAAAATCGTGTATACCAAAGAAAAGAACATCTTTTAGTGCCTAATCACAAAAAGAATGGAGATTATCACAAGAATCCAAGTTTGTCCCATTTGATGGATGAACTTTGATTCTAAGGAAAAAGGTAGAAATAAAAGCTTTTTCTGCAAAACCAAAGCATCAAAATGATGTATCCCAATGAAAAAAATATGTTTATTGTGCCCAATCACAAATAGAATGGGGATTATCTGGAGAATCCAAGTTTGTCCCATTTGATGGATGAGCTTTGATTCTAAGGAAAATGGTGGAAACAAAAGCTTTTCTGGCAAAACCAAAGCATCAAAACCGTTTATCCCAATGAAAAAAATGTGTTTATAGTGCCCAATCACCAAAAGAATAGAGATTATTACTCAATTCCAAGTTTGCACCATTTGATGGATAAGCTTTGATTTTAAAGAAAATGGTGTAAATAAAAGCTTTTCTTGAGAAACCAAAGTATCAAAAACATGTATCCCAATGAGAAGAATGTGGTTGTTGCGCTCAATCACCATAAGAACGGAGATTATTGCAGGAATCCAAGTTTGGCCAATTTAAGGGATGAACTTTAATTCTGAGAAACATTATGGAAAAAAAAGCTTTTCTTGCAAAACCAAAGCATCAAATCCATGTATCCCAATGAAAAGAACATGTTTATAGTGCCCAATCGCAAAAAAGAAAGGAGATTATCACGAAAATCCAAGTTTGTCCCATTTGATGGATGAACTTCGATATTAAGGAAAATAGTGGAAAGAAAAGCTTTTCTTGCAAAACCAAAGCATCAAAATCGTGTATCCAATTAAGGAGAATGTGTTTATAGTGCCTAAGCTTAAAATTAATAGAGATTATCATGAGAATCTAAGTTTGTCCTATTTGATGGATGAACTTTGATTTTAAGGAAAATGGTGGAAAGAAAAGCTTTTCTTGCAAAACCAAAGCATCAAAATCATGTGTGCAATCAAGGAGAATGTGTTTATAGTGCCCAATCACAAAAGGTATGGAGATTATCGTGAGAATCCAAGTTTTTCCTATTTGATGGATGAACTTTGATTTTAAGGAAAATGGTGGAGAGAAAAGCTTGTCTTGCAAAACCAAAGCATTAAAACCATGTATCCCAACAAAAAAAACATGTTTATAGTGCCTACAAAAAGAATAGAGATTATCATAAGAATCCAAGTTTGTCCCATTTGCTGGATGAACTTTGATTGTAAGGAAAATGTTAGAAATAAATGCTTTTCTTGCAAAACCAAAGCATTAAAATCGTGTATCGCAATGAAAAAACATCTTTTAGTGCCTAATCATAAAAAGAATGGAGATTATCATGAGAATCCAAACTTGTCCCATTTAATGGATGAACTTTGATTCTAAGGAAGAAGGTGGAAATAAACTCTTTTCTTGCTAAACCAAAGCATCAAAATCATGAATCCCAATGAAAAGAACATGTTTTAGTGCCCAATCACAAAAAGAATGGAGATTATCAAAAAATCCATGTTCATCCCATTTGATGGATGAACTTTGATTGTGAGGTGAATGATGGAAAGAAAGGCTTTTCTTGAAAAACCAAGCATCAAACTCATGTATCCAATCGAGGAGAATATGCTTATAGCACCTAATTAGAAAAGGAATAGAGATTATCATGTGAATCCAAGTTTGTCCCAATTAGTTGATGAACTTTGATTCTTAGGAAAATGGTGGAAACAAAAGCTTTTCTTATAGAACCAAAGCATCAAAATCATGCATCCCAATGAAAAGAACGTGTTTATAGTGCCTAATCACAAAAGGAATGGATATTATCACAAAAATGCAAGTTTGTCCCATTTGGTCGATGAACTTTGATTATAAGAAAAATGGTGAAAATAAAAGCTTTTCCTATAAAATCAAAGCATCAAAATCGTGTATCCAATCGAGGAGAATGTGTTTATAGTGCCTAATCATGAAACGAGTGGAGATTGTCACATGAATCCAAGTTTGTCCTATTTCATGGATGAACATTGATTCTAAGGAAAATGGTGGAAACAAAAGCTTTTCTTGCAAAACTAAAGCGTCAAAACTATGCATCCCAATAAGAAGATTATGTTTACTATGCTCAATCAACAAATAAGTGGAGATTATTATGTGAATCCAAGTTTATCCTATTTCAAGGATGAACTTTGATCTTAAAGAAAATGGTGGAAAGAAAGCTTTTCTTGCAAAACTAAAGCATCAAAACCATGTATCATAATGAGAAAAATGTGTTTATAGTGGCCAATCACAAAATGAATGAAAAGAATGAAGATTATCTCAAGAATCCAAGTTCATCCCCTTTGATGGATGAAATTTGACTTGAAGGAAAATGGTGAAAATAAAAGTTTTTCTTGCAAAACCAAAGCTTCAAAACCATGTATCCCAATGAAAAGAACATGTTTGCAGTGCCCATCACAAAAAGAATTGAGTTTTTTTCATGAGAATCTAAGCTTATCTTATTTGATAGATGAACTTTGATTCCAAGGAAAATGGTGGAAATAAAAGCTTTTCTTTCAAAATCAAAGCATTAAAACTGTGTATCCCAAAAAGAAGAATATGTTTATTGTGCCCAATCACCAAAAGAATAGAGATTATTATGATGGACGAGCTTTGGCTTTAAGGAAAATAGTGAAAATAAAAGCTTTTCTTGCAAAACCAAAGCATCAAAAATATGTATCCCAATGAGAAGAATATGTTTATTATGCTTAATCACCATAAGAATGGAGATTATTGTAGGAATTCAAGTTTGGCCAATTTTAGGGATAAACTTTAATTCTAAGGAAAAATGGTGGAAAACAATAGTTTTTTTGCAAAACCAAAGCATCAAAATCATGTGCCCAACCAAGGAGAATGTGTTTATAGTGCCCAATCACAAAAAGAATGGAGATTATCATGAGAATCCATGGTTACCCCATTTGATGGATGAACTTTTATTATAAGGAAAATGCTGGAAAAATAGCTTTTCTTGCAAAACAAAAGCATCAAAGCCATGTATTCTAACAAAAAAACATGTTTATAGTGCCCAACCACAAAAAAATGGAGATTGTCATAAGAATCCAAGTTTGTCCCATTTGATGGACAAACTTTGATTCTAAGAAAAAAGGTAGAAATAAACGTTTTTCTTGAAAAACCAAAGCGTCAAAATCATGTATCTCAATGAAAAGAACATCTTTTAGTGCCCAATCACAAAAGAATGGAGATTATCTTGAGAATCCAAGTTCATCCCATTTGATGGACAAGCTTTGATTTAGAGAAAAATGGTAGAAATAAAAGCTTTTCTTGTAAAACCAAAGCATCAAAACCGTTTATCCCAAAGAAAAGAACATGATTGCAATCCCTAATCACAAAAAGAATTGAGATTATCACGAGAATCCAAGTTTATCCCATTCGATGGATGAACTTTGATTCCAAGGAAAATGGTGGAAATAAAAGCTTTTCTTGCAAAATCAAAGCACAAAAGAATGGAGATTATCTTGAGAATCCAAGTTCATCCCATTTGATGGACAAGCTTTGATTTAGAGAAAAATGGTAGAAATAAAAGCTTTTCTTGTAAAACCAAAGCATCAAAACCGTTTATCCCAAAGAAAAGAACATGATTGCAATCCCTAATCACAAAAAGAATTGAGATTATCACGAGAATCCAAGTTTATCCCATTCGATGGATGAACTTTGATTCCAAGGAAAATGGTGGAAATAAAAGCTTTTCTTGCAAAATCAAAGCATCAAAACTATGCATCCCAATGAGAAAAATATGTTTATTGTGCCCAACCACTAAAAGAATGGAGATTATTATACGAATCTAAGTTTGTCCCATTTGATGGATGAGCTTTGACTTTAAGGAAAATAGCAGAAATACAAGCTTTTCTTGCAAAACCAAAACATCAAAAGCGTGTATCCCAATAAGAAGAATGTGGTTATTGTGCTCAATCACCATAAGAACAGAGATTGTTGCAAGAATCCAAGTTTGGTCATTTAAGTGATAAACTTTAATTCTAAGGAAAATGGTGGAAAGAAAAGCTTTTCTTACAAAACCAAAGCATCAAAACCATGTATCCCAACCAAAAGAACATGTTTATAGTGCCCAATCACAAAAAGAGTGTAGATTATCACGAGAATCCAAGTTTGTCCCATTTGATGGATGAACTTTGATTCTAAGGAAAAAAGAGGAAATAAAAGCTTTTCCTGCAAAACCAAAGCATCAAAATCATGTATCCCAACGAAAAGAATGTGTTTACTGTGCCTAATCACGAATAGAGTGGATATTATCTTAAGAATCCAAGTTTGTGCCGTTTGATGGATGAACTTTGATTTTAAAGAAAATGGTGGAAATAAAAGCTTTTCTTCTAAAACCAAAGCATCAAAAGCATTTATCCTAATGAAAAGAATGTGTTTATAGTGCCCTATCACTAAAAGAATGAAGATTTTTACTCGAATCGAGGTTTGTTCCATTTGATGGATGAGCTAATGGCTTAAGGAAAAATGTGGGAATAAAATCTTTTCTTGCAAAACCAAAGCATCAAAAACATGTATCCCAATGAGAAGAATGTGTTTATTGTGCTCAATCACCATAAAAACTGATACGAAACCCTAAGGCTAAAGAACCTGAAACCCTTAAACACACACTTCGACAAGAACATGAACAAGAAAAAATTCCTAACCCTAATGAACCCCCAATCAATTATATGAACGAAAATGCATATGGTAAGGTTGATTTAAAAATAAGAATAGAATTCACCACAAGTAATTACCTTGATAAGAATTATATTCTTGATGCAATAGAAGAAGACAAGCAATCTTCCTTAAGATGAGTAGAAACTCAAAATTTTTCCAATAACTAAATCTGCCACCTAATGTTCATTATGAGGTATTTATACCCCTTGAAAACAAATAAAACCCTAGAGATATAAAAGGCCTTTAAACATGGGCCTTCCATCAAAATAACTGAAGCCCAAACCTAACATCTCTAAAATACAGCCTATTAAGCCTAAAGGTTTAAACTAAATGAGTTGAAAGCTAATAAAAGCCCATCTCACCAAAGCAAGCCCATAATGAATTAAAAAGAAGGCCACATGCAAAATACAAGTAGTGGGTTGCCCAAAGCTATTCTTCTAGCTTAAAATAATTAATTAAACAAGAATTAGAGTCTTCTTGCAAATTTAGCCCTATTTGATTAGATATGATGCCACTAGTCCTCATTGTCTCTTCAGATTCCATGCCATCTATAATTCTGCCCATGTAAGATTGAAGTGATTCTTTAAACTTCTTGACTCTTCACCTTGTTACCGGTCCATTTGGCATTGCTAGCTTATCTTTGGTTCCATTCCTCTTGCAATGTACCATGGTCATGCTCATATCGAGAATGGAGATTATTACAGGAATCCAAGTTTGGCTTATTTGAGGGATGAACTTTAATTCTAAGGAAAATGGTGGAAAGAAAAGCTTTTCTTGCAAAACCAAGCATCAAAACCATGTATCCCAATGAAAAGAACATGATTATCGTGCCCAATCACAAAAAGAGTAGAGATTATCATGAGAATCCAAGTTTGTCCCATTTGATGATGAACTTTGATATTAAGGAAAATGGTGGAAAGAAAAGCTTTTCTTGCAAAGCCCAAGCATCAAAATCGTGTGTCCAATTAAGGAGAATGTGTTTATAGTGCCCAATTACAAAAAGAGATTACCATGAGAATCCATGGTTATCCCATTTGATGGACGAACTTTAATTATAAGGGAAATGGTGGAAAAAAAGATTTTCTTACAAAACGAAAGCATCAAAACTGTGTATCCCAATGAAAAAAACATGTTTATAGTGCCTAATCACAAAAAAAAAGATTACCACGAGAATCCAAGGTTGTCACATCTGATGGATAAACTTTGATTCTAAGGAAAATGGTAGAAATAAATGTTTTTCTTACAAAATCAAAGCATCAAAATTATGTATCCCAATGAAAAGAACATCTTTTAGTGCCTATCATAAAAAGAATGGAGATTATCATGAGAATCCAAGTTTGTCCCATTTGATGGATAAACTTTAATTCTAAGGAAAAAGGTGGAAATAAAAGCTTTTCCTAAAAAACCAAAGCATCAAAACCCTGTATCCTAAAAGAACATGTTTATTGTGCCCAATCACGAATAGAATGAAGACTATCTTGAGAATCCAAGTTTATCCCATTTGATGGATGAGCTTTGATTCTAAGGAAAAAGGTAGAAATAAATGCTTTTCTTGTAAAATCAAAGCATCAAAACCATGTATCCCAATGAAAAAAACATGTTTATAGTACCCAATCACCAAAAAAGAAAAAGAGAGATTATCATGAGAACCCAGGTTTGTCCCATTCGATGGACGAACTTTGATTCTAAGGAAAAAGGTAGAAATAAATGCTTTTCTTGCAAAACCAATGAGTCAAAATCATGTATCCCAATGAAAAGAACATCATTTAGTGCCCAATCACAAAAAGAATGGAGATTATCACAAGAATCCAAGTTCATCCCATTTGATGGATAAACTTTGATTCTAAGGAAAAAGGTGGAAATAAAAGCTTTTCCTGCAAATCCAAAGCATCAAAACCATGAATCCCAATGAAAAGAACGTGTTTATTGTGCCCAATCATGAATAGAATGGAGATTATCTTCAGAATCTAAGTTTGTACCGTTTGATGGATGAACTTTGATTCTAAAGAAAATGGTGAAAATAAAAGTTTTTCTTGCAAAACCAAATATCAAAACCGTTTATCCCAAAGAAAAAAATGTGTTTATAGTGCCCAATCACTAAAAAAATAGAGATTTTTATTCGAATCTAGGTTTGTTCCATTTGATGGACGAGCTAATGTCTTAAGGAAAATAGTGAAAATAAAAGCATTTCTTGCAAAACCAAAGCATAAAAAATGTGTATCCCAATGAAAAGAATGTGTTTATTGTGCTCAATCACCATAAGAACGGAGATTATTACGGGAATCCAAGTTTAACCAATTTGACTGATAAACTTTAATTCTAAGGAGAATGGTGGAAAGAAAAGCCTTTTCTTGCAAAACCAAAGCATCAAAACCATGTATCCCAATGAAAAGAACTTGTTTATAGTGCCCAATCATAAAAAGAATGGAGATTATCATGAGAATCCAAGTTTGTCCTAATTGATGGACGAACTTTGATTTTAAGGAAAATGGTGGAAAGAAAAGCTTTTCTTGAAAAACGAAAGCATCAAAACCATATCCCAATAAAAAAAACATGTTTATAGTGCCGAATCACAAAAGAATAGAGATTATCATAAAAATCCAAGTTTGTCCCATTTCATGGATGAACATTGATTCTATGGAAAAAGGTAGAAATAAACGCTTCTCTTGCAAAAGAAAAGCGTCAAAATCATGTATCCTAAAGAAAAGAACATCTTTGAGTGCCCAATCATAAAAAGAATGGAGATTATCACGAGAATCCAAGTTTGTCCAATTTGATGGATGAACTTTGATTCTAAGGGAGAAGGTGGAAACAAACTATTTTCTTACTAAACCAAAGCATCAAAACCATGTATCCCAATGAAAAGAACATGTTTTAATGTCCAATCACAAAAAGAATGGAGATTATCAAAAGAATCCATGTTCATCCCATTTGATGGATGAACTTTGATTTTAAGGAAAATGGTGGAAAAAAAAGCTTTCCTTGTAAAACCAAAGCATCAAAATCGTGTATCCCAATGAAAAAAACATATTTATTGTGCGCAATCACGAATAGCATGGAGATTATCTTAAGAATCCTAGTTTGTGTCATTTTATGGATGAACTTTGATTCTAAGAAAAATGGTGAAAATAAAAGCTTTTCTTGTAAAATCAAAGCATCAAAACTGTTTATCCCAATGAAAGGAATGTATTTATAAGGCCCAAACACTAAAAGAATGGAGATTTTTACTCGAATCTAGGTTTGTTCCATTTGATGGACGAGCTAATGTCTTAAGGAAAATAGTGCAAATAAAGGCATTTCTTGCAAAACCAAAGCATCGAAAACATGTATCCCAATTAGAAGAATTTGTTTATTGTGCTCAATCACCATAAGAACAGAGATTATTATGGGAATCCAGGTTTGGCCAATTTGAGGGACAAACTTTAATTCTAAGGAAAATGGCAGAAAGAAAAGCTTTTCTTGAAAAACCAAAGCATCAAAACCATGTATCCCAATGAAAAGAGCATGTTTATAGTGCCCAATCATAAATAGAATAGAAATTATAGTGAGAATCTAAGTTTATCCTACTTGATGGATAGACTTTGATTTTAAGGAAAATAGCAGAAAGAAAAGCTTTTCCTGCAATACCAAAGCATCAAAACCGCGCATCCTAATGAAAAAAACATGTTTATAGTGCCTAATCGCAAAAAAAATAGAGATTATCATGAGAATCCAAGTTTGTCCCATTTGATGGATGAACTTTGATTCTAAGGAAAAAGATAGAATTAAACATTTTTCTTGCAAAACCAATTCATCAGAGTCATGTATCCCAACGAAAAGAACATCTTTTAGTGCCCAATGACAAAAAGAATAGAGATTATCACGAGAATCCAAGTTTATCCTATTTGATGGATGAACATTGATTCTAAGGATAATGGTGGAAATAAAAGCTTTTCATGCAAAACCAAAGCATCAAACCGTTTATCCCAATGAAAAAAATGTGTTTATGGTGCCCAATCACTAAAAGAATGAAAATTTTTACTCGAATCTAGGTTTGTTCTATTTGATGGATGAGTAATGTCTTAAGGAAATAGCGAAAGTAAAAGCTTTTTTTGCAAACCAAAGCACAAAAAATTATGTATCCCAATGAGAAGATTGTCTTTATTGTGCTCAATCACCATAAGAACGGAGATTATTACGAGAATCCAAGCTTGGCCAATTTAAGAGATGAACTTTAATTCTAAGAAAAATGGTGAAAAGAAAAGCTTTTCTTGCAAAACCAATGCATCAAAACCATGTACCCAATAAAAAGAACATGTTTATGTCCCAATAACAAAATAAATCGAGATAATCACGAGAATCCAAGTTTGTCCCATTTGATGGATGAACTTTGATTCTAAGGAAAGTGGTGGAAATCAAAGCTTTTCTTATAAAACCAAAGCACCAAAATTCTGTATCCAATCAAGAAGAATGTGTTAACAGTGCCTAATCACAAAAAGAATGGAGATTATCATGAGAATCAAAGTTTGTCCTATTTGATGGTTGAAGAATAATTCTAAGGAAAATGATAGAAATAAAAGCTTTACTAGCATAACCAAAGCATCAAAACCATGCATCCCAATAAGAACAATGTGTTTATTATGCTCAATCACCAAAAGAATGGTGATTACTACGTGATCCAAGTTTATTCCATTTGATGGATGAGCTCTATTTTTAAGGAAAATGGTGAAAATAAAAGCTTTTCTAGCAAAATCAAAGCATTCAAACATGCATCCCAATGAGAAGAATGTGTTTATTGTGCTCAAACACCATAAGAACATAGATTATTACGAGAATCTAAGTTTGGCTAATTTGAGGGACGAACAATAATTCTTAGGAAAATGGTGGAAAGAAAAGCTTTTCTTACAAAGTCAAAGCATCAAAACACGCATCCCAATGAGAATAAGATGTTTATTGTGATCAACCAAAAAAAGAATGGAGATTATTTTGAGAATCCAACTCTGTCTAATTTGAGAGAAACATTAATTTTAAGGAAAATGGTGGAAAGAAAAGCTTTTCATGTGAAACCAAAGCATAAAAACCATGTATCCCAAAGAAAAGAACATATAGTGCCCAATCATAAAATGAATAGAGATTATCATGATAATCCAAGTTTGTCCCATTTGATTGATGAACTTTAATTCTAAGGAAAATGGTGAAAATAAAAGTTTTTCTTACAAAACCAAAGCATCAAAACCATGTATCCCATTGAAAAAAACATGTTTGCAGTGCCCAATCACAAAAAGAATGGAGATTATCATGAGAATCCAAGTTTATCCCATTTTATGGATGAACTTTGATTCTAAGAAAATGGTGGAAATAAAATCTTTTCTTGCAAAACTGTAGCATCAAAACTGTGTATCCTAAAGGGTAGAATAGGTTTATTGTCCCAATTGTAGGCACCTTATTTTGTCTGGGCTAATTTTTTTAGCAACCGTACTAATTTTCCATGATTTGGGCATTTTTTACTTGTCCACTATTGATAAAAAACTTACTTTTAACTTATTTCTTTACATCTGAAAAGATTAAAACCCATATCATATTACAAATTTAAACTTTTGAATTAATCGAAACTTTTTTTTGAAGTCTAAATTAAACCAAAGAGGTTAATATCACATGATCACCTTACTCATTAGTTTGTTGACTAAGATCACCATCAGCCACCCTATTTGCTGGAAAATCATTTTAGCATTTAAACCAGCCACCCTATGTCCATCACATTGGCAGCAAGTTGCTCTCTACAGTCACTCGATAGCGACCAAGCTAGCATTACTTTGTCCCCCTTGGGAAATTACCAAAAACACCTTCAAATTAGCTTAAAAATGCTAGTATAAATAGACCACTTCTATCTCAGCTAGAAAAGGTTAGATTCCAGCTCATTTTTAGCTTCCAAAACACATTCCTACACTAAAAAAACCAAATCCCATAGCTCTTCCCAAAACACTCATTCCCAACCATTGCACACTCAAAAAATCACCATCATCCATACTAGAACCAAAACCTCATTATTTTTCTCTTTTTCTTGGTTATTAACAACAAGGAAAAGAGGGAAATTCAAGCCATCTCTACTACTCCAATTATTTGGTCAAAAAGTGACATTTTGTTGGTATAACTTCTCACTTTATCACTTTTATTTTTTGTTTTTTAGCATCTTCATCATTTGAGTGAGCTATCCATGTTTCCATCACCTTCTTAGGATTTTCATGCATTATTGTGGCCTTTAATTATGTTAGTTTAGGATTTGGATGCCTTAATGCCCCTTTGATGTGCAAAATGCCTCATTTCATCCTTATTATTTTGATATCTC
>JBBYHL010437617.1:0-18282 GCA_038381835.1 Adansonia madagascariensis
TTCGGCCCTGAGCTTAGAATTCAAAAATTTTTCGAGCCATGGATAGACCCATACAATCGAACTAAGATTTTTTTCGGACCATACGGGGCCAAATTCGTACCTAGCTTAGAATTTAAAATTACGTAAAAGTGAGTACATTTAACATAAAATAAAAAAATTGATGTAAACTATACTCAAACTCGAACCCGACCTGAACCCGAACCCGGATTGGCCTGAACCCGAATTGGCCCGAACTTGAATGGACCCGAACTCGAATGAGCCCGAACCCGAAAGGACCCGAACCCGAAAGGACCCGAACCCGAATCAGCTCGAACCCGAAAAAACTTGAACCTGAAATGACCCGTCCCGAACCCGTCCGAACCCGCCCAATTGCCACCTCTAGTGAACATCTCATAATTAAAGACTCTCGTTATCTTCATGAGCTAATAAAGATATATTTTTTAGAAAATCCATAAAAATAACATTCTTCAACTCTTTTATTTTATTTTGTTTCTGTTCATTATCACTTTGGTCATTTTATTTCTGTAATAAATTATTTTCGTTATTTATATTGATATTGATATTTATAATTTTTAGAACGAAGACAGTTTTTGGTATTTTACCTACATGTTGGAGAGTTTCTAATAGTTATCACTTAGGAAGAGATATTATCTCAATCTCAATGGAATATTATGGAGATTACTAGATAAAAGAGGCTTTTTTTTCAAAAAAAAAAATTCCTAAACCCCGAGAATTTTTAAAATATTCTCTATTAAAGATTTTTCATTTTATTTTTGAATTAAAAAATTTTTCAAAAATTCTTAAAAACGGTTGTTGTTGATGCAACAATAGAAATGCTAAGGAGGAATCCTACAAAATAGGAAAGGTGAGAGGCCCAGAGTTTTGCTCCGGGAGAACACTCCGATGCTTAAGTCAGTAAAGATACTATGAATGAGGATTGAAGAGAGAATAAGAGATGTCTAATAATTCATACCTCATAAGTGCTTATACTACCCCTATATAGGACTTGATAGGAGTTTTACTTGATTTGAAACTCTAGGTGAGTAGAGGTTACATGATTATCAAACTCATAAATCCTGAGGTTATCCAACCAGCCTTTGAAACTTACTCTTTAACAAAGTTGTATTTAATGATAGAGTTAGTGAAGGGATAACAATTGCCCCTCAGGGTTGTGGGCGGTTTTAAAGTGACTGTGCACAGACCAAAAATGTTTACGGCAATCTGAGAACGAATGGCATGTAAGTGGTAAGGTTGCCATATGAATGGCGAGCAGAAAAAGGCGAGAGTGTGAACCCTTTTTTTTTAAAATTCAAATGTCATACAACGCATGGAATACAAAAAAAAAAAAAACAAGACACATGGCTGTGTCTGCGAACTATACGTAGCTTTTCATGAAACGATGGGACCTTTCCTATAAATAACCTAAAAAGAGACAAGTTTGACAGTAGTGAAAAAAAAAACCCTTTTGCATTCGTACACAATCTTCTTCCTTTGAAACCACCATTGTTTCTGGTTAAGGTCAAATTCATTTGTACACCATCCCATTCCTTTGAAACCACCATTGTTTTCGGTGAAGGTCAAGTTCATCCATGACTACTTTTTCTAGATAAAAATCTTATTCCTAATATCTTAGTAAGAGTAAGAATGTAGTTCATTTTTGGGTTGGAGTTGTAAGGGCATGCGAAAAACTCGATTCTTATTAAAATCGGTGGGAAGAAAGGGAAATCTTGAGGTAAATAGCAGAGAAACAGTGAGGCATTTGTTTGTAATGGAAAATGTACATATTGACGAAAACAGTGATTATCCCTATATCGTTGTTGAAAAAGGCGGAGTTCAAGGTGTGAATGAAACAAAATGACGAAATGGAGGACATGGCCAAGGTCCAGGTGAAAGAGGTCAAAAGGAAGGTGAGGGAGCACAGATAAGGTCCACACAAATAAACATCAGTGTGGTAGATGCATACGCAAGGGTAGTTAATATGGCGATCGTGCATGATATATTAAGAGAACGCGATTTTAATTTTGGGCGGTTTGAAGTGTCGAACCCATTATTTAGGTAACCCGTAATAAAGGTTGAAGAGAGCAGTGTGCCATTTTATCTGCACACATTCAGAGGTCACCTTCCCTTGTAATCATTTTTTTGTGAAGTGTTGAATCAGTATAGGATATCTCTAAATCAATTAAAACCAAATGTGTGGGCGATGCTGGTTATGTATTTTCTTGTGTGTAAAGAAAAAGGCTGGGACCTATCCGTTGAAGTTACCAAACATTTGTTTTCCCTGAAGAGACAAAATAAGTGCTATTACTATCTGCAGTTCGCCATTAAGAGGATGATCACAGATACACCATCCAATGCCTATGTGGCCAATGAACAATTCTTCTTCATACATAAGCGATCAAATAAAGAGTGGGGCTTTCCTGTGGAGTAGAATTCCTGTTCACCAATGAGCAATTTGAAGGTCAATCTAAATGCATTGGAGTAGGAATAGAAGGAATATTTTTGTGGTCACCAATTTAAGTGCAAAAAATATTTAACGTCAAGAAAAATTCAAGAGCACTACTTGGGAGTTAACCCTGCCAATCTGCTAGAGGAAGGTCATCGCCCCACCAAAAGAAAAAGTAAAAGGCGCTTGATAATACAAGGTGAGGCACTTTACTTACTGTATATGAGAAAAAACTTTATATTCTAACATGATTTCCATCTTGTAGAGGTTTAATCATCTTCTGGATCGCCACAACATGTGGCTACCACACCTAGATCGCCACAGCAAGTGGCTGTCACACCTGATCGTCCCAACACGGGGCTAGTGTCACTAGATTGCTTGAGGAGGAAAGAGTGTATGTAGAGGGACAGTCAATGCCAAGGAAAATCTTGGAAGGATCAACGAGGGTGGCAGTTGCCTCGACTGGATAGGGTACATGCTGGCAATATTTTTTGTAGGAACCTTAGTATTCCCTAACTTAATTTGTTATTTGCTTTTGTAGGTATGGATCCTGCTACACGTGCTGCGTTAGTTGTCCGTGGGTAAGTAGGGCAGCGGCTGCTCAAGGAAAGAAGAAGGGGAAGAGAAAAATGGGAGAGAATCAAGAAGAATAGCCTACACAGAAGAGGGTGACTGTGGAGTCTACTTCTGCAAGTACAATAGAGGCTAGGGTCATTTCGACAGATATATCTACAATTGTTGAAGCAACTACCATTACAATCAGCCGGGTAGAAACTACCCTAGGTACTGGGGTATCTGTTTGCCCTCCTGCTTTAGCTACTATGCCCTCTAGGCCCAGAAGGTCATCAGCAGGAGGGAGCGGGTCGTCTCTAAGGGTTCTAGACTTACACCCTTAGAGGAACAACCTCGAACTAAGTGCTGGCATTCTGAGCAACAGTGTGAACGGTTACTTTATAGCAGCCCACAGCCCTGGGGGGCAATTGTTACATCCCCTTACCAACTCTATCACCAAATCTAACTTTGATAAGTAATAAATCTTGAAGGATAGTTAGATAACTTCAGACTCCATGAATTTGATACTCATGCAACCTTTACTCGCCCAGAGTCTCAAATCAGGTAAAACTCTTATCCAGGCCTATGTAAAGGAATAGTATAAGCACTTCTGATGTATGAGCTCTTAAAATTCTTTCATTCTCTCTTTGTTCTTCATTCATAGTATTCTTACTGACTTAAAAGCATCGGAATATCCCCTCGAAATTTCATTCAAAATCATCAATAACATATGATTAATCAATCAATACTATTCTTGGACATAGATTTAAGGGGTTCTATTACCTTCCCCGAATAACATACTTTAAAACTCAAACTTATTTTTTTCCTATAGTTTTTAACATGGATCCCTCGAGTAGCCGACTTTAGAACCCAAACTTGTTTTTTCTATGGTTTTTAATGTGGATCCTTCCGATGACCGACTTTGAAACACAAACTTGTTTTTCCTATAAATTTTAATGTGGATCCATCCAGTAATCGGCTTTGGAACCAAACTTGTTTTTTTCTATAGTTTTTAATGTGGACCCCAACAATTGTTTTGACTGATCTGAAATAACCTTAAGGCTTGTTGGAAGACAAATAAATCTCTTATAAGTGACAAATTAAACTTAATAAAAAAATACTTAGTGAGTTTTTTTAATCTTTGTTTCCTCCTAGTTTTTATTTAAAAAAAGGGTCCTTACTTATATACAATATTATAAACACAATATTTTAAAAGGAATGAAGTCACTTGGGTTTTATTTATTTATTTATATGTTTTACCCGTTCTAAAAAGATGTTTTATGTTTTTCTTCCACGTTCGACGGTCGATATGCAATTCCGACAATAATAGCTTATAGTAAATTAAGATCAAAATTATGCAATTAAGGATTTAATCTTAATAATTTTATTTTAATGATTTGTCATGGTCAGTTCAATCATTAGCCACATCAAATTTGCACTGCTATTATCATTGATGTGGATGTGAACGGTTATTTGTAAGCGTTATTGACCATGCCGACGTGGTATTTTTAAAAATTCTAAACATGCAAAGCAGACATTGGGTTTTGTCTTTGGCCACGTGACCTTTTTTTCGGGTCGAGTGAATCGTTTTTCGTCTAAAAAATACCGGCACTTATAAGAGACAATGGGCAAGATTAAAAAAAAAAAAAAAAAAAAAACAGGTTCTTCATTTCTTAGTTTCTTATATAAAAATTTTAATATAATAAAATTTCTTCAAAACTAGATTTTTCCCACACTTTCCCTCGCTAAGAAGACACGTTAAACACTTACAAACCCATTTATTTTTAGAACTCATTGAATAATCTTGAAACTCAGATCGAATCCGCAAACCTCTTTAACCTTATAGAACTCAAATTAAATCGGAGAACACCAAAACCCAAAGTAGACACAAATTCTTCTTCTTCTTTTTTTTTTTTTTTTTAAATTTTGATAATAGAAACTGAAATTCATTAATCTTGCAAAGACAAGCAAAATATAAGGATTTAAAAAAAATTAATATGATACAAAGGAAATGTGCGATATAACATAGTTTTCAAAATAACAATGAGTTAACGCTCTTGTACACTCTTCGGTTTTAAAAATAAGTGGATTTGGGTGTGTTTTAACGTAAGTTCTTCTTAAAGAATAAAAAATAAAAAGTTGAAATATTTCTACACATAAACTGCGTGCAAAAATGTGACAAAAAAAATTTAAACTTACAATTTCTAAAAGTTCTTAAAAAATAAGAAAAATCCTTGTATCTCTTTTTTTTTTTTTTTTTCTTTTGAGAAAAGGGTATTTTATTGTCTTTTATTGCTTGATTCTAATTTTGAAGCCACTAGGTTTCTCGTTAGATGTTTATTAAAATTTTCAGTTCATTAAAAATTATGTCAATTTTGATTAACATGAAGACACCTGAAGAGAAAATCATGTCAAAAGCCACTGATATCCAACATTAATTGAGATTAAAACAGGTGGCTATAGAATGGTCAGAACCTATTAATCAGACAGACTTTTTAACTTGAGCGAAATCAACCTACGTTAGCTAAGCCATATCAATCTAAATTACACAGAAATAAAAGCATTGCCATGTAGTAGAGTGAAGGCCGACTCTTTACTCATCTTAGTTAGCACAATCCTAATATTTACAATGTTGAACCCACCAATAAAAGCACGTTAGATCTTGAGACCATCCGGTGAGAGTTCATGCACTCTCAGCTGCTTCAATTTCTACAATTGATAAAATGAAAACAACATCATTAGCGGAAGAAATATGCATTGGCAAGCAATCTCGAAGATAGGAAAGAGACAGCTGTTACCGCTGCAAAATGTGAAGGATCATCAAGACTTGAAGAGCCAAGAACAATTTCCCGCTTCAGTTTATTTGTTAGCTTGTGACAAACTCTTAACTGAAAATTGTGCTTCGCATAAGCCACCAGTATCAAAAAAATAATAAATCACAATATATGGGAAGCATGCTAGAAACTTTTTATACCTCCGATAGAGTGGCTCCACCTACAATGAATACAAAAATACGTCGACCCATGTTCTGAACATCACTTGATGCATGCCTTGGTACTGAACCACTGTTAATTGAAACAAATTTAGGTAACAAACTAGGAAAAAAAAAAGTTAATCAAACAAAAGTACTCTTTGTTTAGTTTATGAAGAATGGGCACCACTAAAGATACCAGAACAGCAGTACTAGAGGCGATGGACACAAACAACCATTTATTTGCTCAGGTATAAAATAAAAAAGCTCTGGTTCTAAAATCCCTATAAGCAATCATCTACTCTAGCTTGCAAAAGAAAGGACATCAAGAAGACAATCTTTGGTAATTGGGTAAGTTGAAAATTCTAGCTAAGTAAGCCTCCCTCTACCACATCCTATATGATGCAAACTACTCAAAAAAATGAAGCATGAAAAACATTTGGTACCAATCATCAAAGTTTCGATTCCGGGCCCATCTTGGTGTTCGTCTTGACCTAATTGAATGAACAGGAGCTTGATGTATGGGTGTAGTAGGGGATGAACCACCGGAAGCTGCATTTGGTTCATTAATACATGGGTATTCCCTTTTTGATAATTCACCTTTGTGAAGCTTTTCAATAAGTTCCTGAAAGATGACAAGAACACGGGTTTAATAATAGTAATTTGTTATTGTTTGCTAGCGTACAGCAGTTTTTAAGACTAACATGAACTTAATTACGTCGTGGTAGTTCTATAGAGTACTGTAAACTGATCATCATTATGTCATTTCCTTAGCAACAATAAATTGCAGCTGCGACATTACAAAGTAGATGATACACACAAGTAACCCAACAATAATCCCCTTAAGTTTCTGTAATCTAGCCTAGAATTAAAACTTCAATCAACTCAAGTACAGAAAAAGAAACTTTGCCCAAACCACTATAAGGATATATCCATAGCCTCTAGTTTGATGCTAAAGATGCTTTTGACAACAGAGGATGGTTTACCTCTGCTTGTCCAACAGAAACATATTGAAAACATGTTAGTTAAAGGAGTCGGAAGGTAGAAAACTTCAGAATAAAAATTATGCAAGCTAGGATGCAAGGAAAATTTGAACATGACTAGAACACTGGTAAGTAAGCACCGGATCATATAAGATACATTGGAAGCGAACTAATTCAGACTACCTCTATCATGGGGTAAAAGCGTGATAACTGCCATCTCTGCTCCCCATCATCACGTTCCTTCCTAGCTGCATGCCTCCTCTAATGATAGAGTTATTCATCAAAGACAAAAATTATCAAAATAAAAAGCTTTTCATATTAACAGGGACAAAAGTAAAATTACCTTATTGAAGTCAAAATTCAAAGAAAAAATTCCACTGAAGCTTTTCTTGGTAAGTGGAGGTCCCCCAAGCAACATCATGTTATTTACAGCATTCATATCCTCAGCAGGTAATTTCGCTAACTAAGAAGAAATTGAACATGGTACCGGTAAATAAATAAGAGAGGAAAATGGATATTACGGTATAACTGGAGTGGATTGCAATTATTGTTGACTCTTCAAGTAGGGAAACAAGAGATTAAGAACACCCTTGGCATACAGTAATTTGTATCAAGGGCAAGAGATTACAAATAAAACAATGAGAAAAAAAACAGACCAACCTTCATCACGTTGAATCCTTTCTCACCATCAAACTCTTGAGGGTAAATGGCTGCTGTAATCATCAACAATCGCAACTTATTTTCATGGGTAGCATTCTGCAGATATAAAAACACATATACATCCTAAGTTCAACAGAAAGAGCAACATAAATTCAACAATAGCATCTAAAAAGTTCTAACCTCATTCATTGTCAAAAATTTAATAACATCCTTGATTCCTGCAACTCCAAAAGTCAGATCCTGTTCCAATTGCCCAAGTTCTTTAAGCCTTAGGTCTCTGATAGTTTTATTAATTCTTCCAGCAATCTACATCCATTAAACATTTCCACATTAGAATGTGAGCCATAGCCCTGTTCACAAACTTAATTGAAATCATCACAGAGTTGCCACATTGTTTCAACTCATAGTCGCTTTCAATTTTTTTAGGAGATTAAGAACAAAAATGGAGACCAACCAAAAAATGAATTGAAGAACAGAAGGAATAGAGAAACAAAAAAAAAAAAAAGGAAAAAAAGGAGAGAGAAATGATAGAGCCTGAAAAAAAGTGCTTTAGTGTTTTCATAATGGATAAAAACATCCTAATCCTAGCATACTGGAATGCCAATCGCAGTTAATAATTACGTTTGATGGCATTCAATTAAGTATGGGCAAGTTTATGAAACTGAAGCAACAAAACAAAAACAAAGTCTTTGACTGTTGGACAGTTGATGGGAATTCCCCAAAAAACTGCCCTTTCAGTCTGTCCTGGTATGAAGCTAAATATGCTACAAAGATCCATCTCTTCAGTGGCATTATCAAATTGACAAAAGGAAAAATCTTAAACCTAGCATATAGTTTTTGATAGATCTAGGAATAAACATCAAATAAACAAGAAGACACCATCATCAACATGAACAAAAAGATCAATATCAAATTGACATTTACCCTTCCGCAGATTATCCATGAATTATTGCTAGAATCAAAGAATAACTAAGCACAATTAATGATACTAGCATCACAATAACATTTGCATAGATTCTCAACAAAAGAAATGCATTTGAGCGGATGAAAATTACAGAACATGATATGGAAAATGTGAAGGCTAACAAGCATAAAAAAGTTTAAATAGCTATTTTTCTGGCAATAAGTTAACTAAATTGATCAATAAGTCTGTGTAACTAAATCTAGTTCAACTCACTGCCTTAAATTGTGATGTGTAGAGTTTGTACCTCATGCGAATTTTTTTAGCAAGAAAGACATTTACGATACACATGTTTTTCATCAAGGTTTATTTGTTGACGTATCTGTTTCTTTTCATGCCAAGCTTTATAAGTCGAACCTCAATCCATCCTCTTCCCTAGCACCCTTCCAACCATGTGAACGAAAGCTTAAGAGAATATGCTAACCACCACGATGATGAAACCACTCAGAAGATCATCAAAATGAATAATTTATCTAAATCTACCTTTTATTAAAAAAAAAGGATAAATTTTATCTATGATTTAAACTTAACTAGAACCAACGTTTTAATACTCAATTGGAGGTCAAATCAGTTCCCAATTTCAACCCATATGTACACTTGGGTTTCAGATTGAATGGCAAGAGTGGACCCTTCAAAATTATTTTGGTAGATATCATTCTATGTGCTTTAGTAGAGTGTACTCAGGGTACACGATGCAATAGAGAGAGAGAGAGAGACAAAAGAACGAAAATTTGAAAGGTATTACTAACAGCATATGCACATCACAGTAAGGCATGATATTCACACAACGAACATAAATTTTATTGTAAAACCAAGGCTATTGTATTGTTTCATGTCATTGGATGAACCCGAACAGCACTATGGCCTTTATGCTCCCTAAACTTCCACACAGTCAAACCTAAAGGAGACATAACTCAATATTCACGACCAACTAAAATGTCCCAGCTTTACGAGGAGTATAGCAAAATACACGCAGCTTCAGCAGTGAAAGGGTCAAAACTAGTATCAGTAAACTTGTGGAAATCTAATAGAGAAAAAAGCAGAGAAGAAATCCCTAAGCTTCACATCTAGGGGGTTCCAGCATTACTTTTTTGTCCAATACTTTCCAAGGTTACCATCACCATTCAAATGTGTAAAACCGACCCATAAATTTTAGAAACGATACCTACAGATGCTGCTTGAAGGTGCACGGGAAAGAAATGGAGGGAGCTGGACCTGTCTTCGTTACAAGTCACAAATTAAGCAATAAAGCTGGAAATTTTCATATAATAATCCTATAGCTTCACATCCAAGCATTTGATTTAATTGGTTGGTGCATAAGCCCCTGCTCAAAAGGCAAGGTTCAATACCCCCCCTTCCCCAAATAAAAATAAATTTCTACATCTTTTAAATAGAAGTACATTGATATTTATTATAGGGTTGGCCCAGGTTATGGAAGATTTTTTGTACAGAAAATGTAGAGGAAAGTGTTTGAATCTTAAAATTTTATATTTTTAGTTTATGAGGAAGCACACTTGAACTTTTAGAAGAATATACAAATCAAAATTTCTTCAAAATGTAGTTGTGTCTTTTTTTTTTTTTGGTGGGGGGGGGGGGTGAATAAACATAGTACTAAGGTCTAGTATAAGATTTTTTTTATCTAAATTTATCCATCATTATTCATTAAGAGAGTATATTTTTCAAATTCATATTTTTTATTTAATTCAATTTTTTGTTGGTTTTATTTATTTTTATATTTAAATAATAAAAAATATTTTATTTATTTCTTCTAAAACTTATGATTAATTTGGTTTAATAAAGTTGAGTCTTTTATTTTTTTTATTTATTAAAATCAAATATTATCTAATATTTATAAATCCTACAATACTTATGCATTAACTTTGCCAAATGCTATTTTAGCTTCTTTTTACAGCAGCTTAAGAACAACTCTACCCAGCATTTCCTGCAAAAGCTCCAATTGAGCCAAACAGAACCATAGATTCCTAGCATTACTAATCCTATCAGAGCTATAACTCCTTGTTGAATAAGGAATCGAACAAATGCTTAATCTCCCAATTAAGAAAACTAACAAACTTAAAGGAAAACCCAAACTAAGATCCTAGTTCCTAACATGAAAGAGCAGTACCAAGCATAATTTTAATACTTTGTAAATAAACAAAATATCAACCTGTAATTACTATAAAATATCAAAGGCCAAAAAAATATTAAAGATAAATAAAAAAAACCTACAATAAAAAATAAAATATAACAAAGTAACAAAATAAAAATATTCAATAGATAGCACCCCCAAATAGTTCCTTTCCATTCTGCATCAGAAAGTCCTAAAAAACCAACAGTAAAATTTGAAGCCATGTAGGTCAAAGAACACACTGGAAGAGTAATGATCGAAGCTCAAAAACTTATCACTAGAAAGGAAAAGACCTTCACAGTGAAGCTGCTAGATTAGCAGAGTTGTCATAAGCCAACACACAATTCTTAACTAATTGTGGCAAAGGGCAAAAGACAAGATAGTAAAAGGGGATGGCTTGGGAAGGATTCATGTTGCCAGTAAGTAGCATTATCTATTTACTCAGTTGAGCTGAGTGCATTAAAGCAAAAGGGAAATTAAGGTTGTGCATACTAACACCAAAAGTTTTGAAAGTATCTAAAAACAGAAGATATAGCATAGCACATTTGAGTTCACCAAAATTGCAAAACAAAAACTTTATTACTTTCTCCTCAGAATATATACATATGAGATGATTTACAAAAAATATACCTCTATATGCAGGGAGAGCTTGTCAATTTCTTCAGCATATTCTGGCAATGCTTGAACCATCTTCTGCAAGTTCCGCGTAGACAATTCGCTACCATATCTAAGCCGCAGATGATTCAAGAAATATCATGACATTAAAAATATAATATACACACAAGCGGCTTCAAGTCTACAAATTGAACAGAAACAGATCCATAGCTTAAGCTCATTGTAAAAAGAATACGAAGTGCAACTAGGAAATCAGAAGTCTTTGACAGTCCATATAGAGACTGAAGACTGCAATTAAGAGACAAAATATTCACCAAGATGTTTCTCTGTAACACTAAAAGCAATTCAGCAGGCAAACCACACTTTACAAATCCAATCAGTTTAAAAGGGCTAGTCCAAACTAGTTTAAAGTACAGACCTAAACCACACTAAAACATCTAACTCACGTCATAAATTTGGCACCTAAACAGATAACCTCTTCCATTTATCTCAATGAAAGTGGCATAGATGCATTTGGCACCATAACTGGGCTCTATCAATCATGCAACATACAACACTAATTTTTTAGTTAAATTCACATAAAAGGTGTTAACAGACAAAACTAAGGTCGCAAATTGTGAACAACTGATAAAATAGCCCCCTGTATTTAAGTCATTTTGTTAGGGTGGATTGGACTCTTGGTAGAGCTAAAATCCCAGGTTCAAGTTATGATGCTCCCTTGCAAGCTCTCATACACTGCCCTTTCTTATTTATTCCTTATTTATTCTTAAGAGACGAAGTACTACCTATTACAAGACATTTTCCATGACAGGAACTGCAAAACTACTTAAGACAGAACAAATAAAAAACAAAATGAGACTCAGATTACTGCCCAAGACAAATATCATAGATATTGACTTGCTTTACCTATATCTACTTAAAGCAATTTAATCAAATATTTACATTAGTCACAAGTTAGAGATCCTTTCTCATCAATAATAAGCAACCTACCTACACAGAAGTAGCCCATAAAGCAACGAGCACCCACTTTTTATCAAATCTAGGAGAGTTGCTTTCTCCTCAATGTAATTGTACCAAGCTCTTGGCATTAAATTTTCAATTTCCTTGGTGCTTTGCTTCTTATGATTAAAGGTGGTCACATTCAAATCTAATCTCAGAAGAGGAAAGTGAACCATATCTAACTGCAGATTTTAGATCTTAACAAAGAATTAAAGATAGCATAGTTAATCCATCCAGCTCCCAAAATATCAGAACAGAAGCTGAAATTCCGCTAATATAACAACAACCTCTTAGATAAATGACGAATTTTTGTAAAAATTTAGAGCCGGTTGATAAACAGTCGTTGCCTTGACATCAAAATTTACAAAAGACTATAGAACGAAGCAAGTAATGCATTCCTATTACCTAATATTTAAATTTGAAGTAATATGAAAAGGAAATATCCTACTAACCTTGAGCCACAAAGTTGATTAGCTTTATACTTGGCTATGAAGTTGGTCATCTTCTCATGCAACCTTTCATTAGCCTGACAAAAGACTCAACTTTGACAGATCGTTTGAATAATTTATTAGTGACAAAAAAAAAAAGAACGAGTTAAACAGAAGACATACATCTGCTATGTGTGAATGGCGAAGCTCAAGCCATATAGGATCATGTTCCTCCAAAAGAACCTCCTTTTTCTGAAGCGGGCCCCCAGTTTCACTAGGAACCTGAACAGTTAATTCTTTGAGATTGATGCCACAGCAGTGATTCAACAACAGATCCAGAAGAAAACAAAATATCTGAAATTATACCTCTTGAACATACTTATTTCCCTCCATATTCAGTAAGTCATGGCACATGGCATCATAGAACCATTCATGAATAACAGGTGAAACCTAATAATCTCAAACAATTATAAAGCATTCGTCGATCATTAATTATAAAAGTGAATAATGGAGGCAGCATGTGAAAACTTATACTATATATTTATATATGCATCTGAAAACCTGGTCTATGGATCTGTCAAGGATGAGTAACTCGCAAGTTTCTGCTTGAGGGAAATTAGGGATCGTCTGCTTATATTTCATCAGATAGTTCCATACTCTAGCAGCAAGCTTTGTAGGAATCAGATCAACAAAAGTTGTCAGCGTGGTTGCATCAATGGATTTGGCAGCACGATACCGAACAAAAGGAAACTCCTGAATCTCAAACATATATATATATTTCAAAATATTAAACAAATTGCAAATTGACATTAAAATCCACTAGACCAATAAATATGTACCCTCAATGAAGCAAAAACCGTAGTGATTCGGCTAGCCATGACATTTAGACATGAGTCACTTTGGCAGTTATCCTCTTCAGCACCAAAAAGATCCTGTAAAGCTCTTTCATTACCAGTGATAAAACTCTGTGCAGGAAAAACAAAAAAAAAAAAATCCATCAATGGAAAATATGAAATGTACAGTATCGCTGGTCCATTTTCATTTTTTGGTTGGCTGAATTATCTTTATTATTTGCTAGGTATAACCTCTCACAAACTTCTGAGCCTTTAAATATTTGACTAGTGTTACGTTTAAGTTAATGTCTATTAAACCCCAGCAACCCCCTCCATACGGACTTTAAGCAATTTAATCCCAAAATCCTTCAAGATTTTAATATTCGAACAAAAAATACTAGGACAAAGTATTCCTCTTCTTCAGATAAATAATAGAAAGTAGAACTGCTTAATTAGACCAGAGAACCTTTATGCAATCTCACAAGTTTAGAAACAGAGTATAAATTCTCATATAAAATGAAATATTTATGTGCACATCTAGGAAAGTCGCCAACTAAAGTATTAATTCATCAAAATAAAAACGTCTACAAAAGCCATCTTAGACAATGAATGAATATTTTATCTTATTAAGTTTCATATAAAAGGTATCTTCACTTTGAGAAAAAAAATGTTTTGTTTATCTTGTGCATGCAAAAGCAAGGGGCTACTGAGCTATTATAATATACCTGGCTATCTATAGCAAAATACTCCAAGTCCATCTACATCCAAAAAGGAAACTATCACTATCAGCTTATAGTTTATCAGCTAACCAAGGATAGAAAAGCAACTATCCAATTATTGAAAAGCAATTACCAGAAAAGCATCAACTGCAGTCAAACAGATTGATAACACAAAATGAACAAAAGCCAGAGAGAAGATAATTTCAACCTCTTTCAATGTTATGCGAGGTGACATGGTGGCATCTTTCTTAATACAATTAACCAGTTCCCTTGCCATGGGTGAACTGAAGAAAACATAGGCTCTTGCATGGAATAAAATTAAAAATTAAAAGAAATCAGCAATGTCTACAATAAAAAAATCTTCTGGATGATCAAACTAGGGCAGTAAAAATCCTTCACATACTTCCTGTAGAAAGGTGTTTTTCCAGACATATCTGCCAAAAGCTTAAGAATACTGCAATACGACCAAAATTTAAAAATAAATATATGATGGTCAACAGAAATTAGGTTCTAAGCACCTGCATGATAAAACAAATCTATGGTTGAAATTACAGATGTATTAGCGAATAACATATAATTTGAAGAAGGAAATACAAAATCCAGTAATAGATGAGGAAAAGACCAAAAAACGGAAATCAGCCTAATAGAAAGCAAGAAAACCTGCATCATAACAACCATATAAGAAATTTACAGCTTCAGATCACATGTACCCTACCCTTTAGATAGATTATCTAATGAAAGTAACCACACAAGAGAAGCTCATAAGAATATTTCACTTGGGCAAAGACGCATGCGATACAGAGAAACAGCTTAACAGCTCAAACCATGGAGCACATTCAGTTCACCATGATTGCAAAACAAATTCTATGGGTTTTCAATGGCTTGAAAACAATAATCCATTTTATATGGACTCAGCATTTTATGGTGCCATACCAATGTTGATGCAACATCGTACGGATACGGACACGAAATATTTGTCGGACTCCATGCTGCGCATTCCGACTTGCCTTTTTGGGCTGTGCGAGATGACAGCTAATGGCGCCGGAGTGTTTTGGAGCTTCAAAAGCGGTGAGGAGTAAGAGCAAGTGATAAGGAATAACATTCAAAAAAATTGAGGCCGTTTGGAGTGGACATTCACAAAAGGAAATTTTTTGACTGCTGTGCTTGCCACCAGTCACTACCAGCGATCAACACTGAATTTTCACCATATTTCACCCATAGATTCCCCTTTTCTCCTTTTTCTGTTTATCCTATTTCCGGACACTTGTCAGACGACTATGCATGTCCTAAATTTTAAGCAGATGACAAAGTCTGACCATTGGATACATGCCCATATCGAACACCCGCACTAGAGTCCATGTAACGTAGACAACAATAACCGCTGGACATATTTCAGTGCATCATGATAAAATTACATAATAAATGTATGAGTTTTCAATGAAAAAAAGAAAGATATAAAATTTTCTCTTTAACAGTGAAATAATTTGAACCGGATAAGACAAGAAATATGGAAACAAAAGACAGAAAAGTAGTATACCTTAAAAATTGTACAACTATTTTGTACAACTTGGGAACAAGTTCTTAAGAAGAAAAGGAAGACACCACGAAAAAGAAGTGAGGTTCATTAAAAGATAAAGAAATTGATTAAAAGTAGATCTTAGTCTTTATAGATTTATCTACCGAAAGAGCGAACAGGGCAACAGCACAAGTACTTAAAATAAGCCTGAATGCATATGTTACAAATCATCATCATTCTAGTTTGTGATAGATAAAAGTAAAAGTACAAAAGCAAATTATGAAAATTCAAGGAGATGAAGAACACCATGAAAGCAAAGGATTTAATCTTTGTATCATCTTTTCTATTTTCCTTTTTCTAAGCATGCTTATTATTCAGACAGAAAGAAATGCACACAAATAATTTGACAAAAAGAAAGAAGCTGCAACAAATGTTAGCTTAAGTTCTTCACAAAAGGAAAACAAGACAAAACAAATTAGTTATTTAACGTGCTAAATGCAACTCCAACAAGAATTGAAAGTCGACTTCTAAGCAAAGAAAATTATTACTTTTCTTTAGTTGGCTGGATGAAGTAGATAGCGTCCATGAATGACATTGGCTGCCTTTTTTGGTGTATATCTTCTACCACTGAAAGACAAAAGACTAATAACTTCTCTGTAACAAAACCAACATATAATAGTTCAGAATAAAGCATGTTTCAATATATCTTTTCAGAGATGTTCTTCAGTGTTGCACAGTACAAGTGTTGTCACGGGTACAAGGCGCTCTCTATGCACTAGAACTTTTACATTGCCTGAGGCACAAGACGCAAAAGGAAAAAAAGAAAAAGCACTTGCCTAAGTGAAGTAAAGCACAATATTTATGTGTGTGTATGTATAAGATACACATATATATGTATGTATCAATGTATACAACAACTTTAAGGTGTATACTGATAAGAACAGTACATAATTATCCAAAAAAAAAGTTTATGGTATATAATTATGATAATAAACTCTAAAGAGCGGTCTAGTTTATCTACGAAACATGCAAAATTTTCTTTTTCTTTAGTTGGCCAATATACATGACTTCCTTATGGTCTCATGTCAATTGTTTAGGACTCAAATGTTTAGAGGTAGAGAGTTCGATATTATCCTATCTCTTACAAGTAAAGGTATAGCTAACGAAAAAAGTTAAAAATAAAAGAAATTAAACAAAACTTCAATCAGGCGAGCTTTTTTTTGCACCTATGACCTTACCAAAAAGCACACCTAGGTGCACCAGGCATGCACCTGATCAAATGCGCCCACCTGAAAGAGTTTGAGGCACTTTTGTTGTTTGGTGCCAAGGCACAACGTCTGGGTGCAAACCTTGACAACACTGGTTACATACATTACCTTTTTAATTACTTATTTTTTAAATATTAATTTCCTAAGTGTCCTTTCTATTGAAAACTGTGTAAACCATAGATAAAAAATCTGGATGCACTCATGTGTCTTTGTCAGAAGATGGTGATAGTCATCAAAATAGTTTGATATTTAGGCAGAAAATGTATCTATGAGCACAACATTTTGTACATTAAAAGTACTTCATTACTTCTACTATGATGTTGACAGTGACACATCCAAGACATTTCCCACGTTGCTAAAATATAAAATGGCCTGTTTCTTTGTAATTCTTGGGGACAATTTTTTTTTTTTTTTTGAAACATATGTAATTCAGGTGGACTTAACCTCAGCATGTTTGCATGAGCAATTGTACTATCTAGCAGTTTGCTGCTTTGTGGGTATATAGAACACACTACTTATCCAAAAAAAAATACATAAAATGGCCATAAAGTATATAAATTGCACGAGAAATATACTATAGTAGCACATCTTATCTTGTCCTTAGCAATAACAGCATTTTTCTCCGCAATGATGAAAATATTTTTCTTTTTTCATAGAGCAAATTGCAAAGCAGTGATGGACCAAAAAGCTAAATGAGCATGATAGAAAAATATTTAAAATTTTGGATACTAAGAAGTAGTTTGTAATTCCTTACATGAGACTCCTTCTTGAATGATATCTTTCATCTTAAATGCGTACGATATTATCTTTACAGTAAACTTGTCCATTACAAGCACCTGTTGGTTGGAGAATCAAGCACCAATAGATAGAAATTACACCCATTTATATGCTTCATCACACAATTATTAAAGAACATTATAACAATCTAAATCATCCATACACCAAAAACACAAGCATATGAATATACATCAGTAGATACAGACATGAGGGGCTGAATTATTTGCAATTATATTGTTTTAGAGTACATAAATTATGTACCATACAAACATTTTAACTTTAGAACAGAAATAAATGCTTATGCTTACATGAAGGATTGCAATATTAAAAAGACTTTATACTACAATAAACTAAGCCTAAAGTGAAGCTAAGTAGAACTGATGTAAAGAGAATTAAAACTGCAAGCACTAAGGGACATAAGTTTCAGAC
>JBBYHL010437627.1:0-18279 GCA_038381835.1 Adansonia madagascariensis
TAATCATCACAGAGAAATCATGTTAGTAAGGCAATAAATGAAGTAACATAACATGGATCATTCAATGCAATGATAAAAAAATTAATGGACAATTGGAATTTATCTCGCAATTGGCATCAATTATCTGGCAATAACCGAATCGATAAATTTCGAGATGCATCTGGGTTTCTTGATTAAACGAGGTTTGTTTGACATATTCATGGAAGTTCGAGAAGGAGAAAATTTTAATTGTAGTTGAAATACTGGGTTGGAGTATCCCTTTGGAAAGACGAGGTTGGAGCATGCCCATGGATGACTAATAATTTTGACAAAGGAAGATTTTTTAAAGGTTGACAATTTTGAAAAATGGGTTGGAGTATCCCCTTAAGAACTCAGGGTTGGAGTATTCTTGTGGATGACAAATAATTGACAAAAGAAGATTTTTTTAGAGCTTGACAAATTTGAAAAGCAGGGTTGGAAAAATTAAGTTGACAAAACTTTGCAATTTAGAAAGCAAGTGAGCATTTTGACGACTTTTGGCAAAAGAAATTATTGTGAATGAGGATGGTAAAGATGTAAAATATGTTCATGCCTCGATACGAGCTTGTGGGAGATCGAAGCATGTTTTTAAGTCTGATCGGGGTGATACAGAGACATTCGAATGTCTCGAGATGAAATTCGAAAAAAACAACTTAATTTTGACCATGACTGAGAACAGGGGATAGCATCATGCGATCCCACTTTCCAAATTTATTCTAAATTGGTTTGCAGGCTTTAGAGGGTGGATAAGATACCATTAGAAAGGAAACTCGACGACGATCAATCTAAAAATATTCCCAATATCGCAAAAAGTCACTTTCCAAGGGAATAAATTTTTAAGTTTGGTTAATTTCGCTACTGGCACAGCATACGAGGGATAAAGTATATCAAAATTCAAAAAATCATTTCGGACTCGTTTGGTATCAAAAGATTGCAAATAATGCCTTTCGAAAAAGGGAATTTCATGAACTTTTTAGGAAAAATGCTAGATGGATTTGGAAATATTGTTTAGTGGGCCCAAAAGGCCCAATCAAAATGCACTTTGTTAATTCCTGGGATTTCGGACAGTCTAGGTTTGAAAAATTATAACTCTTTCATCCGGACTGATCCAGGGGAGAACAAGACCTCGTTTTAAAGATGCCCAAAATTAGTACCTACTAACTATGTCTCACTTTACTCTCGGTTATATTGGTTCCATTTAGTCTTTGTTTAGATATAATCCTCTTAAATGCATGAAGTTTTGGTGGAAAATACAAATTTGGGTTTTAGAGAAAATTAGATTACTTATGCACCTTAGAGATGTGAGGAACATAAGGATTTTTGTGAAAACAATGTCCAGATCAGATTTAAAAAGTTGGATGTTTCATATTAGGCATTGGAGAGATACCAATAGGGAACATGGCCTTATAAATTTTATTGGAAAAAATAAATTTTAAAAATGAATGCATGATAATCATTACAACGTGCTAATAAAATGGAAAAGGAGAAATATAATTATATCATAAATAAGCAATCGCAAACAAAAGAACATGAAAGAGGAGGGACGATCAAAATATATCTCATAACTACCTTCGATTATGAAAGAACAATTGAGATGACAATTTTAAAGATAGGTCTAGATTTGATAGTGATTTGAGGGACAAATATGATTTTAATCAAAGCAATTTAAAGCACCCGAAAGAGAGAAAATTTAAGGTTTTTCGAGGTAAAGTAGGGTTGGAATACCCCCTCGGAGAGGTAGAGTTGGGGAATCCCCAAAGATAGAGTTAGGAAAATATTTAGGAATAAAGAGAAAATTTAAATCTTTAATTAAAAATAAGGTTAAAGTATCCCCAAGATAGAGTTATGAAAATATTTAGGAATAAAGAGAAAATTTAGATTTTTAATTAAAAACGGGGTTGCAGTGTCCCCTCATGGCAATGGAGTTGGAGTATCTCCACTAGTGAAAATTTTAATATGAAATCTTTTTTTATATTTTTGTATTTTTAGCCTTGACTCGAGTTAAAAAATGCTGGTGTTGTGGGGGAACCAAGCAGATGCATTTTAAGACATTCGAACATCTCAATAAAAGGAGATTCAGAAATTTAGTTGAAAATATGAGACAACATCATCTCATCTCCATTCCTGAATTTGTTCGGGTGCATCCGAAGGCTTTTGAGGGTAAATGAGGTACCATTGGAAAGGTAACTTGATAAGGTTTAATGTAAAAATATTTCAAAAATCCTAGAAAATCACTTTCTAGGAAGAATTAATTTTTGAAATTAATTCTGTCTCGACATTGGCAGTATGTATAAGGAAAAGAGCATGACGGACTCTGGAATATCATTCCAAGCTTGTTCAGAATCATTAGATCATGGACAATACCTTTTCAGAAAGGGAATTTTGTGAACATTTTAAGAAAAATATTTAAAAATTTCATAAAAATCATTTGATGGACCAAAGTGGCTCAAACAGAATATTGCACGCTGATTTTAAGGATTCCAGACAATAAAGGTTCAAAAAATCATAACTCCCTCATTCGAGATGATCTGAGGGCAAATAAGACACCGTTAGATAGGCAATTCGATGCCCCTTAGGTGAAAATATTAGAAAAATCCAAGAAAATATTTTATGGTTTGAAAGTGATTTTTCAAATCCAAACTACGGTGCTGCCAGAGCAAAAATAGGGGGATTATTCAATATTCTAATTTTTTTCGAAGATAGACTTGGGTCTAAGATGTCCGAATGTCCGTGACAGAAAGTAACATGGGCTTTACAAGTTTATTCCATAATCTTGAAGTAGTTTGGGATGATAAAACAACCTGTTGACCGTGTTACTAAAGGGAACATGGGACTTAAGATCAAGGTTTAATACTATAAAGGATTGCTTTTGTTTTGAAAAATGAACTTATTTCACCATGAATCCAGAGCTAAAATGTTGATCTACCCCCAAGATTGAAAGACCAATTTTATGAAAACATTAAGTCCATGCTATTCTTTATCTATTGGAGGTAGCATGAACTTAACTTAGGGATTTTTCTAAAAATCAAGTTTTAAGAAACAAGCAAGCGTTTAAATGGAGAGATCATGAACAAAATATAGCACATACAAAAACAAACATGGATTAAACATGCAGACATATAAAGATGACATTTTGACATGAAAATGGGTGACAAAAATGCAAGAAGACGACAAATATGGTGCATGGAGATGATATGAACATGTTTAAATAAAAGAATAGAGCCAGAGTTGTCAAAACAGCATTTTTATTTCATGAGACTACTTAAAACACAAGAAAATGTATGAACATACATAAGACATGTTAAGATGACCATTTAATTATGAGATAGACATGTGAATATGGAAGGAACATGACAAAAGATGCATGAACAAAGGTTGTGCAATGATAAAAATGAAGTATGGTGAGTTTATATATCCAAACAGCATCAAAGTGTCAAGAGGGTCATCAAGATCCTAAGACTACCACAACCAAGGCAACAATGATGCATAAGAGTCTTAGGAGGATCATGGTGGCATGAAAGGCTCACTAAAATGAAATGGATGATCAAAACAGAAAACGTATGGAACAAGGTAGAAAATATACTAGCAAAAGCTTAAACTTTTCTCTATTTTTTAAGCTTAGTTTTTTCCCTCTTTTTGCTATTATTTAGCAAGAAAAGGGTGAAAGAAAGAAGCTTGCTGGCAATATAGTTGCTGGCAGGTTGTTTTAAGGATGAAAGTACGTGAAAAGTTGAGTTTTTAAAGGTGTTCTGGTGGTGGTTTTAGGGAGCTATGGGAATAAAGATTGGCTAAGTGTGAAAGGCAATAGAATAGTGTTTTTGGTGAGTTTTTGGAACTGGAGTTGCTGGAGGATTTTTGGGAATAGATGGAGTCTTTTGAGATTGTTGGAGAGCTTTTGAAAAAGGCTGAAGATCTCTTTTTCTTTAAGATAGCTGAGAGTCTCTTTTATTCAATGCTTAGCCAATGCCTTCAGGAGACAAAGCAAGGGCATTTTTTATCTTTCCCTCCTGTACCAAGGGATATCTTCAACTACCATGCTTAGCTGATTTTTTTCCTATTGGTTCTGCTATGTTGAGCAATGAGGCAGAAAGGCTATAACAGCCTGTAACTAGAGATACGCCTACCATACCCTCTTACAACCATATATCTTATGAAAGTGACTTTTGTCACTAATTGTTTAGGCTCTAAAAATTTGTTTAAATCCAATCATATGCCCATAGTTGAGGTTTGCAATGATTTATTATCTAAATTAGGTTTTTGAAGGTTGAAAAATGGCCTGTACTAGGCAAAAATGCCTTGGTGTATCGATACAAAACATGTTGTATCGATATACAATGTACTTTGTACCCATGAGTATTGAGACAATGAGCTATGCATTGATACTAAAAGCAAAAAATGTTTCCAATCTCGAGACTTAAAGGCCTGTATCGATACTTCATGGATTTGTATCGATACTCCATGGATTTGTATCGATACACTTTGCCAAAAATAACAACTTTAGCTACTGCCAAGTTCTATATCGATACAAACATGCTAAGTATCAATACCAAACCTTCTAGTATCGATACTACATGTGAAAATTCAAGTTTTTGGTGACTTAAAGCCTCATATCAATACTTGTACACCAATATAACTTGTACGTACCTGTGGCTTCTTGATTTTTCTCAACTTAGTCACAAACAGTGGGAAATTGATCTGTGTACTCATCTGAATGACTTCGGTAGCACCATGAAAAGTGGCCTCTGACACCTCATTTTTATATTTTCCTTTAATACGGCCCATAGGCGTATTAGACCTTCCCAAAAAAAAATTTTCACCTGACGTCGTGTCACCTAATAGTGCCTAGTGACATGGCACTCGATAGTTGTCCCCTAGTTTTATTTTTTCTTTTTTGATTTTTTCATCTTCCACTGAAGCCCTAGGATGCCAGAAGCTATCCTGGATGAAATAAGGTGTCTAAAATAATAATAATGCTTGAAACCACATTAAGTTCATTAAATGAACTTATCCATCCAAAGTTTCTCCAACATGGCTTTACACATGAGAATATATTTGGCTTTAGTTGTTAAGTTTATAGTTTATTCAAGTTTGGGGCTTTTCCAACTAGCTATAACATCGATAAAGGTAAATACAAAACCACTTTTCGATTTACTAGCAAGCTAATCATATTGGAAGCTAGCATTAGTATAACTTCTAGCAAAGAGTTCAGCCCCTTTATACATGTCCTTCCATCTAATGTCTTAGGACACAACACTTTTGAGTAATGTATGCCATGTACCATAGGTAGGTTTCCTCTCTTAGAGTTTTTCATGCTAAACTCCTTTAGCAACTTGCCTATGCAAGTGGATTGATAAGCCAAGCAATCTGTTCAATCTATCTCTATAGATCTTAATTAGTAGAATGTAAGTTGCTTCTCCCAAATCCTTCATGGAGATGTTTGGATAGCTAGACCTTAGCGGCCTGTAACATTGGTATGTCATTTCCTATGAGCCATATGTCATCAATAAACAGCACTAAGAAAACAATAACTTGTCTATTCATCTTCTTGTAGACACATGGATCATCAAGATTCTTTATAAAGCCAAATTCTTTAATTGCTTCATCAAATATGATATTCCAACTCCGCAAAGCTTATTTTAGCCTATAAATGGACTTTTTCAGTCTACATACCTGATTTAGATTTAACTTGGATGTAAAAGCATCAGGTTGTTTTATGTACACTTCATCTTGCAAATTCTCATTAAGGAATGTAGTTTTTACATCCATCTACCGTATCTCATAATCATGATATGTAGTAATAGCAAGCATAATCTGAATGGATTTTACCATGGCAATAGGTGAAAATGTTTCCACACAATTAATACTTTCCACTTGATTATAACCTTTTGCCACTAATTTAACCTCATATGTTTTTACATTGCCATCTATGTTAATCTTTCTCTTAAAGACCTACTTGCACCCGATGGGTTTTATTCTTTCTTGTGGATTAACCAAAGTCTATACTTGGTTGACTTCCATGGTATCCATTTATAATCTCATGGCTCTAAGCCATTTATTGAAATCAATGTCAGACATTGCTTCCTCAAAATTGGTATGTTTAGTATCATAAGGCAAGTCATCTTGATCCATAAGAAATTCGTATCTCTCTAGAGCTTGCCTGATCCTACCAAATTAATGAAGTAGTTGTGCCTCTTGAGCTTCAAGTTGAGCATTTGATGCTTTAATTGCTAGCTCAGTTTCCCTAGGAATGTTTATTTATGGTTCTTGAACTTCTTCAAGATCAATTTTACTCCCATTGGACCCGTCTAGTGGAAACTCTTTTTCTAGTAAGTCTTCATGTTTTGAGACAAACACCATTTGGTCATTAAGATTATAAAAATAGTATCTAGTAGTTTCTTTAGAATACCCACAAACTTACATTTGACTAATCTTGCTCAAAGTTTATAAGTCATTGTATGCTTCACAAAAGTAGTGTATCCTTAAATCCTTGTGTGAGACAAATTTGGCCTTTTACCTTCCCATATCTCATATGATGTCTTATCAACAAATTTGGATGAAACCTTATTTAAAATACGAGCAGTAGTTTCTAAAGCATATCCCTAAAATGATATCGAAAGGTCAACCTTAGACATCATGGAATGAACCATGTCTAACAAAGTTTAGTTTCTCTTTTTAGACATTCCGTTATGTTATGGAGTTCCAGATGGAGTCCATTATGACAAAATCTGATTCTTATTTAGATGATCCAAGAATTTTTTACTTAAGTATTGTCTTCTTCGATCAGATCTAAGAGTTAGAATACTCTTACTAGTTTGTTTCTCTACTTTAGCCTTACACTTTTTGAACTTTTCAAAAGTTTTAGACTCGTACTTCATTAAGTAAACATACCTATACCTTGAATAATCATGGATAAAAGTAATGAAGTAAGAATACCTATCTCTAGCCCTTGTATTCCTTGGTCTACATACATCATAAATGTACTAGGCCTAATAAATTCGAGCCCTTTCACTCTTACCAGTAAAGAGAGTCTTGGTCATTTTTCTAAGGAGACAACATTCACATGTCCCATATAATTCATAATCAAATGGATCTATGTAGCCTTGTTTGTATAATTTGGCTATCCTAATCTCATTGATATGACCAAGTCTACAATGCTAGATGTTGTCTTTCTTCACATCCATATTGAGTAAAGGCATATCTAGATCCAATACATATAGCCATTCTACAATAAGGTTGATTCATAAACAATTTCATTTAGGATAATTATGCAATTTTTTCCTTTCATCCTAAATTCAAAATTATCATTCATAGTGAGGTATGAATCTAAATAATGTTTCTAGACAATCCTGAAACACAAAGACATTAAGTTCCATGGTTATGCCTGTAGGTAATGATAAGGTACAAGTTTTAGTGGCAGTGGCCTCAACTTTTGATCCATTGCCTATTCGGAGAATTACCTCATTAGAGCTTAATTGTCTACTATTCTTTAACAGGCTTATGTCATTACGTGTTTGAGATCCACATCTTGAATCTATTATCCAATTGGTAGTTTTAATAGTAATATAGTTTAATTCAATCATATAAAGGTAAGCTACCTTCCTTTTATTGAAAACACTTCTCAATTTCACATATCAGTTCCAATGGCATCAAGTATATCTCACAATGCAATTAATATAAATACCATTATCAACAACTTAGTATCAAATGAGTATATATTAGTTATTCATGTATTAAACCAATAATGACAAGTATTAAATCTTTAGTGGTCTTTCCACTAATTTTTCAAAATAATAGCCCTTACTATTATTCAAAAATCTTTTTAAGGTATTTCTAGTGGGCTGGGATCCCTTTTAACATGTTGCAACCTTGAGCGACTCAATAAATTACAACAAGCCTAGATAGGTATGTATCATAACTTACCAATTTCATTTCTATGCAACTCCCAAATCAGTTAGGTTGCAACTATTTGCTTAAATGCATCATATACATTTTGCCTAGCCGTCGCCTCTAACATTATATGCTCAAGTACGACACATTCGAACCATACAACATTAGTTAAGTGAGACCCATTACTCATAATTCATGCTATTCAAGCAAAATGGACCTTGAGTGACTCAACAAATCACTTTTGGTTGAAGCTCAATTATATTGTTATGAATAATGGAAGGTGTCTTTATCATGCGAAACATGTGATTCAATATTGTATGAGGGATTTTGTTTGTTTATTTTATCCTTTAATTAAGGTCCCATCATATTTGCATGCATAGCATTTATAATATCACATAAAATAAACCTACTATTATGCATACCACTTGGATGCTTATGGACCACTACCTATTGTAATTTCCTTGAGCCATCAAACAAAATTGCTTGGTCAATTCCTAGGTGATTACATGCAAAGTCTTCAAAAGCTTTTTGCAATCTCCTGGGCTTTATGGTGTCTTCGTTTGGATCTCCATCTTTGAGTTATAAAACCTTTCCTAGCTAATCCTAAATTAAAGAAACCTCGAGTTACAATCGAGGGGATTTAGGTAAGAAAAGAATTTTACAACCCCAGAGAAAAATAGAGACAAGGTAAGGTTTTTAAACCCTATTTAAAAAAATTTAAACATTCATAAACAATTAACCCTACATTCATATTGGGCTTAGTCCATAATCATCCCATACATTCACAATAATTATGAATATATAGATAAACATGTGTTTTAAATTTGAGTTATTTTTTATGCTAAATAATTTATCTATATTTAATTTAATTATGAAAACAATTTTCTTGCATGATTAACATTTATTATAAGCATATTAGAATAAATATTATTCAAAATAGGATTAATCATTTAAATTAAATATATTTTTCAATTAATCAAATTAATTGAATTTTGATCCCATGTTTATTATATTATCCAATTTGTATCTTAAAGAATTTAAGAAAAATAATTCAATTGGATAGTTAGGTGTTTGATGATATGTAGGAGTTTTAATTAGATTCAACCTCTTACGAAGGTACATAGCACCAACCATGCTGACTTTTAAGCATTTTTTATTTCTTTTATAATTTGAATTTAATTTAATTTGATCATATCAAATTTTAAATCTTAAGAAAATTAAAATTGGAAGAGTCCTACTCCAAGCAAGACTGTGTTTAACGCAACCTTGGAGGAATCTTAGTCCAACTAGGACTTTATCTCATGCATGACTATCTTTGCCGTTTTACTCCAATTTAAACACTATTGTCTTTGTCCCACTAAACCACTGAAAATACAGCAAATTTAGAGCAACTCCTTGCTGCCATTGATGCCACACCAAGATCCAAGAAAGAAAACAAGATGTTATAAGCCTTAAGCACACCTAGTATGCCTATTTTAGCTCAGAATTGAAACATTTTCAACTTTGGTTTTAACCCTATTTTTTAGCAAGTATTATGAACTTTTTATGACACTTTCAAGATGGAAAACAAGGAAAAAATTGCAGCAATGGCTGTCCACAAGATTAGCCACATCAAAACACCAAAACGGAGCTAACCCGGCACTAGTCAACACCAAATTATTAACCAATGACTCTAATATCAATTCACTTAATAAAATCATATTTTAACTAATTAAAATTGAATAATAAAAAGAATTAGCTTGCTAGAAATTTAAAAAACAAAAGAAAGAATTTTCTTTGATTTTTAAATTCAAGAACAGATCAAGATATAATCAAAACAACAAAATCTTTAATAGGTAACAACTAAAACAGAAGATTAATCAAATCAATTCAAGGAGGCTTAAGATATCAGTTATAGGAAGTTTCAGGGCAGCAAGTAATTAGATTATAGGAATTTTAAAAATAAGATATAAACATGCTAATGGAAACATATTAAAAACACTAATCCAAGACTCCCTAAATAGGGTGATCTTGCAAGATTTTGATTTGTCTTTTCGATCAAGAAACCTAAAGAAGTATTCAAGATTCAAACATACTCAATCTTGAGAAGTCTTCAATAATTCCATGACTCAATTATCAAAACCATCGAGCCTAATTGTCATAAACCAAAGCTATCCAAGCATCCAGCCTCTAACGGTCATCCATAAAGATGACCCGAAAAACCTCCAACAAGGAAGAGACTTTGTTGTAAGAGCCATGCTAGCAGCTTAGGTTTCACTAAACCTTCCGTTGCACTTAGAAGACCCTGATTCAATAATCAAAATGAAGAAGAAACTAATTTTCCTTCTATCGCAAATGAGTTGGCATAATCTTCTATAGGGATTCTAGGCGGATGTCACCCAACCCTATTTTGGTCTCCCTTGGTCGACTTCTAAAGCCTCTATTCAACTATAAGCGATGGCTAACTAGGATTTATATAGCTTAGGTTTAAAATTTTAATTTTTAAAAAATTACAATTTTGCCCTAGCCTATTTAAACTTAATCAAATTAGGCCTAAGTAACCATTATTTGTATTATACATATAAACCCAGTCTCAATTTAATTTTTACTAATCACTGTTATGTATGTGACCTATTAGGCCCCTATCTTATTGGCAATAAATATAAAATGGCCTAGTTGAGAATACTTTATGTTTATAGACCAAGATTGGTATCTAGCAATACATTATGGCCACCCAACATGTAGGAAGTGTCAATATGGTTTTGACAAGCCCTTCAATATTTAGTATCTCAGTGTAATAAATATCCTTTCATCATATATCTTAGAATTAGTAAGAGAATGGTTTAGTGTCTATTCTCAGCCTATTATATATTAGTATGGAACCCCTATGTGTTAACTTTAAATCAATATTACCTTGTCCAAGGGCTTTGAGTTAACACGGGCTAGGTACATCTGAGATACGTCCCCTTATATCACTTGGAGGGATGAACCTTCTTTGGATCACTCATTCACCTACCATATGATTCATGCTATATTCAGAACCACCCTACCATAAGCATCCATCTATTGTGGACCTGTTCGTGATGGAATCAAACCATGACACTCCCTATATGAGATGACTAGTGCCATAAGTCTGAGGTTTACTTACAATATTGACACATGAGAGTATTTTCATAGTGTAGACACTTATTTTGTCTGGCCCCTTTTTTTTATAATCCTAAACATCCCAGACTAAGAACCTAGTGATTGCCGCAGTAGAGGTTAACTTCTTCTAGGTGGGCTAGGCATTTTCAAGACCTATTTAGTCATACTTAAATAACCGCACATACACATTACAGAAATAGTGTAGTTTCAAGAGTAAAAGAATAAATCTCGGATAAAAAAGATGAATATTCAACAGTAAAAATTAGTTTTTAAATATTTTTAAATAAATTTTGAAATTTATTTTTACAGATAATATCATAATTAAATTTTTAATTTTTAAAAAAATTTCAAAATTTTTTTGTGAAATTTTGAGAGTTAATGGTCTTATATTTTTACTAATACTTGTGTGGTATTTAACCAATAGTCACTCTAAAAAATATAAAATATTCAAAAAAAATATATATTAGCATTTTATACTATAAGGTGTCAAACTATCAAATTTATTTACTAAATTTGAATTTTTCACAATATTGAGTGTTATTTTTATGAATTTTTTCCCATAAATTTTGTTTTGGATTTTACGATTTCTTCATTATTTTTATTAATTAATATTTTGTATAATGTGTTATATTCAATTCATTTTTATAAATTTGAACATATTTTTAGAATTTTCTCGATTCTCGAATATCAACTTTCTTTATCTATAAATTTTTTTTGTAAAATTTTTTAGAGTTTACAATATCAAATATTCTAACATATTTCATTACATTGGCTTGGATGAAGTTTTTTGAAATTCTAGTACATTTTTTATTAGATTTTTCATATATATTATTTTCTTCCATAAGATTTTTTTCTCGTAAAATTTTACTATTTTGAGATTTCCAATCAAGATTTTTCCATTATTTGATTTTATCTCTTTCATTTCCAAAATTTAATTTTAATTTTATTTTAAAATTTTAATTTTATTAATTTTAATTTTTAATTTTGAAATTTTATAAGCTAGTTCCATGGAATCTAATTTAGTTGAATTTTAATTTTTTTCCTAACTAATTTAGTTTGATTATAACTATATCGTAGGTGATCTTATCTTGAGAATCATCAAGTTGATAACTCATGCACGATGACTAGGCTAATAGTACATGGTAATTTAATGAATGCTTATCCTAATTTACAAATATCAATAAAAAAATAAATTAATAATAAAAATAAAAAAATTGATTTTTATCTAAGGGGATATATCCTCCCTCTTGGCCGAATTCCTTCCCTTATAAACAAGGAAAGCATGCTTCACTTAAAAAAAAGTTTTCGAGCCAAAAACAAAGCCAAAATACTTAAGAAAAAATTAAGGTTTTTACACTTTTGAGGTAAAAACATTTAAAAAATTTTTAGTTTTTGTTTATTTCATTCATTTTTCTTCTTTTTAGTGAGCAAAATCATTTTTGCACTTTTAAGGTAAAAAAAATCAAGTTTTCTACATTTTTCTTACTTTCTACATTTTTATATTTTTACACATTTTTTCCTTTTCCTCCTTAAGATAAAAAATCAAGTTTTCTACACTTTTAAGGTAGAATCATATAGAAAATTTAGTTTTTATTTATTTTATTCATTTTTCTTTCTTTTAGTGAGCCAAAATCATGCTTGTGCTCATGGATTTTAATCCATGTTCAAAGGCCAAGTGTGAAGGCTATGTTCAATTTTCTTGATTTAATTGTTATGTTTGATTTTTAGTGGCAATAATTTGATTTTTATCATGAGAATATATGTTTGTTTATGGAAATGATGTTATTTTATTATGTGCATGATTTGTGCTATTTTCCTTAGCATTTTCAAGATTATTCATTGATAAAGTATGTCTGTACATATTTCATGATTTTACATATGTTGATGATGATGTGAGCTTGGTAGAAATTAGGATATATTTTGATTATTCACGTAGCCATGTTGAAATTTTTTTTCTTGGTTGATTGATGTTGGTCAAAATTGTTAAAGGCCTTTGGATAAATTTTCCCATTTGTTTCCATAACATTTAGGACTATTTTGTAATATTTAGAAGTTATAGGGCATGAAAATAATTTACCCAAAATTTTTAAAGGCCTTAGAAAGGTGATTCCAAGCTTGGCCAAACCTCATAGTGATTTATTTGTGAGGTTTTTATTTTTTATGCTATTTTGTAATTATGGAAAATATAGAGACCAAATTTCCAAAATGCAAAAATTATTCCAAGGCCATATGAGTTTGGTCGAATGCTTTATGGACCTTTAAGGGTGTTTTTCATGCATTTTTAACATGTTTAAATGTGTTTCATGCATTTTTGTCTCTATGGGTCTTTTGTAATTTTAGAAAGTTTAGGGACATATTAGCAAAAATCAAAAAATTATACCGAAGAAAAAATGCTTGGCCGAATAGATCTTGCGATTTTTAGTATGTTTCCCATACTGATTTTGATGTGTTTAATGTTTAATTATGTATTTCATGCATTTTGCCTATATAGGTCTTTTTGCAAGTTTAGAAAGTTTAGGGTTATATTTGCAAAAATAAAAAATTATACCGAGGACAAAAGTGCTTGGCTGAATGGATCTTGTGATTTTTTGTATGTTTTCCATGTTGATTTTGATGCATTTGAAGTTTAATTATGTAATATATTTCATTTAGGGACTATTTTGAGAAATTAGAAAAGTTTAGAGACCATTTAGGCTATTTAGTTCATTTCCCATACTAAATTACCTATGTGGGGTATTTTAGTTATTTTAGAACGTTTCTATCATCTTTTTCCGTTTTGGGGCTAATAAGCAATTTTGATAAAATAAGGATCGATTAGTAAATTTTGTATTTCAAGTCACCTTTAATATTTGAGTTACCTATTTAAGGTAGGATTGCCAATTTTTCACTTTCATGTCCTTCAGGGTTACTAGGATGCTTTTATAATGAAGGTAGTTCCTATGGCTATTTTATTAATTAACCTCAGAACCGAGTCCTTTGTAGTCACCAGGATTCTTTTATGGTGAAGGTGTGTGTTAGGGATAGGTTCATCTTTTATAATTATTTTTATTCTTTTAGGGTTATCGAGATACTTTCACATCAAAAGTACACACCAAGGGCATCTTTAGTAATTTTATATTAAAACTGAGTCATTTAAAGTTACTAGGATATTTTCATGTAAAAGGTGCTTTAAAGGATATTTTGGTCTTATTGACCATGTTCAGTTTCTTAGACTCTAGTTTCATATGTATAGGCGAAACCATGCCTTAGGACAAATGCTATTATTTTTAATCAAACCAAAAATTTTCAAAAATTAAGCCAAGGTCTGCGAGTTAAAGTATCAGCATATGAGAGGGATTTTACAAATTATTTAAAAATGAAAAAATTGAGATTTTTCAAATTTTGTAAAAATAAAACCTTTTGTACTCCTTCGACTCTCCAATGGGGTGCAAAAGATATTTTAGTTTTGAAAACCTTTCATATTCCTCCAGTCCTCCAGTGGGATGCAAAAGATATAATGATTTTAAAAAATATTAAATACCTAATTTTCTCATATGGAATAATAAATTTGTTTCATAAAATTTTACTTTTATATATGTGGGAATTATAATTAAATATCAGATGCTAAAACTAAATAAAAATCAAAATTCAAATTAACACGTAATCAATAGGGTACCGATTACTGGGCATCATGAAAGAGATCAATCCTTACTTGTGATTATAACTGACTCTCAAACCCTTTCAGATAATCTTTGGTATTATTGTGGACCTTGGAGTTTGTTTTTAAGGGTTCGTAACCCTCGAAACATGAACTTCAATAGTTGACCAATCTCACTTAGCCAAAATAGATTAGTGGTGACTCTAAGATAAATAGTTTTTCATAATGACTATTTAGCATTAAATCAAATGAGTGATTCATCTTGACAACTTTGTCCTTAAAAATAAAAAAATGATATATATACACACATATATAAGAATGAGGGGACACCAGCCTTTTAAGTCCGGGTAGTCAAGATTCATAGCCGGGCCATATTGCAATAGCTTAACGACTCTGGTAGGGATAGGTCAGAGAGTCAAGCATAAAATTGATTGCATGTTAACTTAATTTTGATTAATTTGGTTTTAACTGGCATTTAACTATAATTCTCAATATTTTTAATTTTTTTCTATTTTTGATTTATATTTTGTTCATATTTTTCACTAACTTATTTGTTTCCCTTGAAGTGTTATTTTTGTAAGGCATTTAGGATAGGGTTTTTATTACTTTTGAAAATGTCAAATCGTAAAAGGTTTGTTTGTTCCTTACACACACTGCACACATTTATACCTTTAGAATCTTCTCCAGGCATATAGGGGCATGGGTTACCTAATCTTTTAAGAGGGGGTGAAGTAGCTCTACCTTCTGAGGTGTTAGCCTCCATCTGGGTCAATGAAAAATGTATCAAAGTGTAAATTATTTTTAATCGGGTGTAAATTCTTATGCTTGCTTGAGGTATTAGTCTCATACAGGCATGGAAGATACTCTCACTCAAATTGAACACTTTCTAACATAAACTTGTGATGGGTAAGGATTAGAGTACCTTGTCAGTTCTTTCCAAACTTAAGGAACAATTTGAGAACCTATTTAGATGTCCAACCTAAACTTCATGTAATGAACTGTAAGGGCTCACCTAGTTAGAGTGTTAACTTTGAATTTGGTTTTGATATAACAAACAACTTAAGCTAAATTAATTTATACTCAACTTGGTATTTGTGTTAAAATTGAAAAACATTTTAAAAAGTACTAAGTTTGTATTTTCTCAATAATATATGTTCCAAAATGTATATCTATACTCAGAATATTCTTGAGATATGTTTGAGTTAATATCGAGTCAAGAAAAAATGTTTTACATATGATTTTAAAGGTATGTATTGACACAATACATAAATGTTTCGATACTATTAAAACCCTCATTTGTATCGATATTTTTAAGCATGTATCAATACATTGTAGTGAGCATCAATACTCACCCCATATGTATCGATATAATGCTTGGTAGTAATGAAGGTTTGGCTGAAACTCTCGAACGTATCAATACAGGTGTAACTGTATCGATACAACTTGGCAGGTATCGATACTCAGCCCTCTGTATCGATATAACAAGCTGTAATGGTCACTTTTTTTATTCTTGTATCGATACCATTGGTATTGTATCAATACTATGTGCGGGTCTGAATGGAAACAAGCATTTATGAAGACTACAACAGCTCTTCAACCACCACATTAAATGCCCAACATCTATAAATCATTTTTAAGCTTAAATAGAGGTTCCTAATAGCAGAAGAAACAAGAGATAAAAAGATCAATCAAGCTTGAACAATAAAAGCTCAAAAGCCTTCAAATTCTTCATTTTACATGTATCAAATTTATACTCTTCCAAGTCCATTTGTATCTCATTCACCTTGTACTTAAATTCCAGCAAACATCCACCTACTAAAAGTTTAATTTGTTTGCAAAATACCTCATTCATATCACAAAAGGGGTTGTGTGAAAGTGAGTGTAAATATTTAAAAATTTAGAGTAGAATTCTCAAAGGGATTGAAAGGTTCAATCTAAGCCTTAAAAGATAGAGGTGTAAGGTTATACCTTAGCCTTAAAGGTAAACAATTTGATTAGTGAATTGTGGTAATCACCTTGGCAAGAAAGTACCTAGAAGATAGGACATAGGTGCTGAGTTCAAAGATTGAACCTTTATTCATTGATTGTTTGTTTTTCTTACCCTTAACTCTTTTTTAATTTGCTTCAAATTTATCAAGTTTTTGTAGAACCAATTTACCCTTCTCTTGGTTCAATCTTTTCTTTGAGCTAACAATTAGCATCAGAGCATTGGTCTCTATTGTAGGTTTCACAACCTTGAGAAAAGATCTTTGATAGCTCAAAAAATGGAGAATGCAAACATAATGCTTAAAACCTCAAGAAACTCACAAGAGTTAAAAAGCCAAGATGAAGTTTGTCTCATGGCATTTAAGACAAATGCAAATGCTATGGGACTTGAAGGCCATTCCATCATGAGACCTCCACTCTTCAATGGTGAAAACTACTCATATTGGAAGACAAGGATGAGGCTCTTTATCTAAGCAAATGACTATGAAGTATAAAAGATCATTGTCAATGGACCGCTCATCCCTAAGAAGAGAGTTAGAGATTGTGTTATGCTGAAGGAAGAAGAAGAATGGGGTGAACAAGACACCAAAATGGCACAATTATATGCCAAGGCCATGCACACACTATTTTGTGCTCTTGGTCCAAGTAAGTATAATAGAGTCTCACTATGTGACGATGCCAAGCAAGTATGGGACAAGTTAGCAACCATACATGAAAGAACAAATCAAGTCAAGAAATCCAAAATAAGCATGCTTACATTTGACTATGAATTGTTCAAGATAAAGGTAGATGAAACTATCAAAGAAATGCGGATAGGTTCATAGATATTATTAATAGGTTGAAGGCACTTGGAAAGACCTATCCAAATAAAAAGATGATGAAGAAGCTACTCAATAGTCTTCCCAAGTCTTGGGAAGCAAAAGTGATAGCAATTGAAAAATCCAAAGATCCCAACACATTTTCCTTGGATGAACTCATAGGTTCTCTTCTAACCTATGAGATGAAGATCAAGCATGGACAAGAGCCACCAAAGAAAGAAAGTGTTGCCTTTAAAACAACCACTCCTAGTGATGATGATGATGATGATAAGGAGGTTGAGGAAGATAAAGAAATGGCCATGTTTGCAAAAAGATTCAACAAATTCATGAGAATGAACAAAGCAAGAAGACCTCTTAGAAAAGAAATGATGAAGGGAGACTCAAGTAAGAAAGAGAAAGAACAAATCATTTGCTATGAGTACAAGAAACTTGGACATATTGAATTTGAATGTCCAATGTGGAAGAAGGCAAACCCGAAGAAGCAAAAGAAGAAGGCTATGGTGGCCACATGGAGTGATAGTGACACATACGATAATAATGATAAGGAGGTTGCCAACATATGTCTCATGGCTCATGATGAGCCCAAGGTATCTTCTAATGCTAATCCTTACTCATTTGATGGATTACAATATGCATTTGATAAATTAGCATTAGAATTTGAAACCATGAATTCAAAATATAAGAAAATGATTTCTAAACTTAAAGAAGAAAATGAAACATTAAGCATGACAACTGATGATCTTAAGAAGAAAGTAGATGAGTTACAAGTCAATATTGATGATCTAACCAAGAAAAACACAAACTTGCATA
>JBBYHL010437638.1:0-16331 GCA_038381835.1 Adansonia madagascariensis
GGAATAAGCAAAAATTACAAGATTTCTACATGAAATTACCTTGAAAGGCTTGAAAACTTAAAACCCATGAGAAATTTAAGAAAAATATTTAAATTTGGCCATGGAAATCCTTAGCAATTTATGAAACTTCTCCCATGGTTTTTCAAGATGGGAGGGACGGCAAGAAGTCTTTCTTTTCTTCTTGGTTGATTGGCCTTTTTAGCTTTTTTTTTTTTAATGTTAAGTTAATTTGTTAGGTTAGAAAATAATAAGTGTTGTGCCATAAGCCTATACCCTTGTCATCTTAGTGTGATGTCATGCATGACATCATTAATTTCTAGAGATATTTTGAGTGATATTTGTATATAATATGTAAAATTATACCGTAAAAATTAATTAAGAAGATTAAATTATAAAAATTAAAAATTATTTTTTAAAATAAAATTTCAAAATGATCAATTTAATTCAATCTAATAATAAATATAATTTTTTATGTGCAAAAAAAATGAAAGAAAAATTTTTAAAATAGGAAACTCGTAAAATTTTATGAGAAAAACCCTTATCGGGAAAAAATTATTATATTTAAAAAATACAAAACTCATAAAATAAATTGATTTTTTACGAACTGAATTAATAGGGATTAAAAAAATAATATTTAAAGAATTTTAAAAATTATGAACTCTGAACAATCCTACTGAAGAAATTTATGGAGTAGAAACTCTGTATTTTAGTAACAGAAAAATTCTAAAACTCATAAAATAAATTAAATTTTTTAAAATTAATTTAATATAAATTAAAGAATAATATTTTAAGAATTTTAAAAATTATAAACTGAGAAAAATCTTTTCAAAAAATTTCAGGGTAAAAGAAACTTAGTATTTTGAAAACAAAAGAATTTCAAAAGAAAAATGCAAAATTGATAAAAATAAAAAGGGATTTTCCTAAACTAATTTAATAAGAATTAAATAAGAATATTTTAGGAATTTTAAAAATTATAAACTATGAAAAATCTTCTTGAAAAAAATTTATCGATTAGAAAACTCTGTATTTTGGAACTGGAATAAAGTGTAAAACTTTTAAAATAAAATGAATTTTGGAAAAACTCATTTAATGATAATTAAATGAAAATTTTTAAAGAATTTTGAAGTTGAAAACATGAGAAAATTCCACCACAAAATTTTACAAATAAAGAAAAGCTCGTATTTTAGAACCGAGAAAATTTCAAAGAATCCATTAAAATTTATATAAAAATGAATTAAATAAAATCTATTATCCAAAATATTAATTTACAAAATGGTAAAGATGAGAATCTAGAATTTGAAACAATTTTATCAAAAAAATTTTACGAGTGTAAAACTCGTAATACTATGAAAATTTTAAAATTAGTCGCAAAAAATGGACAACCTAACTCCTTATGGTATAAAATGCCAATATAAATTTTTTCTGGAATATTTCTGATTTTTTGGAGTATGTATCGGCATAAATACCATACAGGTATTGGTATAATTATACGATGGTCAACTTTCAAGTTTAGTGAAAAATTCTCTAAAAATTCTTGAAAATGAAAAATTTGATTGTGATATCGTTCGTAAAAACAAATTCTCAAAATTTTGGCAAGAAAAGATAAAAAATGATTTTTCTCTTGAACATACGTCCTATATATCTGAAATTAGAGACCAAATTGTGATTCTCTTTTTTTTATCACGTGAACTTGTTGCCATTTAACTATGAATAAAAAGGTTTTGAGAATGTTTGATTCATCTGAAAAAGATCATTCCCAATGAGGGTTGCTATTAAGTCCTTAATCCTGGATATTCAGGATTATTAAAAAGAAAAAAAGAGACCCAGACAAAATCAGGTGTTTACAAACACATCTGCAAGTTATTAATTGGTTATTTCTATATTACTAACAACAATCAAGAGATGCATTCTTAATCGATCCTTTTTATTCCATTTCTTATTTAATTATTTAATTTGTTTTCGTGCCATATTTATATATGATTTTATAAGTTATTAACACTTTTCCTTTTGTCTGTGATAATTATGAATTCATGATTTCTAATAAAAATGTTTAAAAAGTCATTAAAGTAATGTTTTGTGTCAATATCGCTCGAGTATTCGATATGAAACACACTTTTCAAATCAAATCTAATAATTATTCTAACTAAAAAACTCTACACTTTGCCACTTTCACGGGTTACATAGTGAAATTCAAATTTATACAAAAAACTTAAGTTTAATATTTTTGAAAATTCATTTAAACAAAAGTGCATGATGCTAAAATTATAACAAATCAAAACCAAGAAAACCAAGTCTAAGATAATCTATGGCTAGATGGTACTATTTAGGATGCCGTGGTGGCACTAATCTATCCCCATATGTAAACTCGATTTACCAAACTCTTGTTTACATAGACTTTAAAATCACACCTCTAAGTTTTGTGACTTAAGGTATCAGTTTTAATAGGTGCCTGATCATACCTAGCCCAAATGATCGGTAATGACTCTAATTTTTTAGTTGTATCATGGTGGGCATAAAAGATTAGTCAAATGAGTGATATGTTCGATGATCTCCCCTAATCTTGATACAAGAAACATTTTTTCTCACCTGTATCACACTAAAATTCCACCAAGAATTATTTTTAAGTTAAGCGCACTTGTTGTCAATGGCGGGGATGTTGTGACAACTTGGCGACTCCCTTGGGGACAAGTTAGAAAGTTCGACCTATAACTATCATATCTTGTCCAATTCTTGATTTTCCTTGATTTCTAGTCATTATTCAACTATATTCCCCTTCTCTATTTTTTTACGTAATTTTCATTTGTATACTAATATTTTGCTTGTGTTTGTTTTTTTTATGGTTGTTAACGGTTTGTTTTCTCTGAAAAAAATTTATATTAACTTTTACATGGTAAAAAAAGAGTAAAGTAAAAAGGTATGTTGTTTCCTTGACACAAACTATGTGCTCGCATTTCCAGTATACTCGCAACCAACTTGTTGAAGAGGGAATAAGACTTGATATTAGGTGGAAGTCAGCTATCACCTCTATAATGGTGATTGTCCAATAAATCTAACAGTACCTTCTAGGGTGTAAATTACCTAGCTTTTGTGATTAATAGTCTACATGGGCATAGGGAAATACATCCACCTAAATCAAACATTTTTTTAAACTTATAATGGGCCTAAGATCGAGGTACCTCAGTTATCCTTATCAGATGACGGAAAGATTTGGGAAATGATTTAGAGTCAATCAAACCCATATAGTGAACCATATGAGCTAAACCATGTCAAACCATACTATGGTATTATTAGAATAATCAAGAAAATAAATACTCAGGTAAACACCTCTTACCTTTTATGCCTATCTATCATTATTATGTAGGCAATGACAAACAAATAGTATCACCAACATTTGTGTTTTATGCCATGTAAGACATCTTATTCTTAATAGTTTGTTAGGGCTTGCTAATATGATGTCCGACAGAGAGCCAACACTTATTTTCTTAAGTGATGGCATACAAATGATGTCATCTATAATCCTACTTAAAGGCCTTGCATCATTACAAAGGGAATAAATTCAACCCGAGTAGGTTGTTATGCTACCTAACTAGTGGCTTAAATACATGCCAATCACTAGGCAATCATTAATAAACATCAATGCCTAGATCACTAGTTTTGTCCAAAGAGGTACCATACCTTTTTATTGGGGGCAAACTTGATATGGGTTGGCCGTTATGCTATCTAATTGATGACTTAATATTAGCTAATTAGGCGATGATAAGCAAACATAGTCACCAAAGCCATTAATTTTGTCAAAAAGGAAAGCTAATCATCTTAATAATTATGATATTAACCTAGACATGTTGTTAACCTAGACATGTTGTTAGGCTATTCGTATCCATTTGGGCCATAATGAGAAAGCGATACTTTCTATGGCCCTTTTATGTTCACCCTAAGGCATCGTAATACCTATTACAGGGACAATTTGAATGATCTATTTCTTTTACTTTTAGTTATTTTGCTAATTAATTTCAATCTCTTACTAAATTATTTCTTGTTGGTGTTTGTTTATATGCAACATTTCATTGCATTCTTCTTAGGATAGTTGGTTAAAAGCAGTGTTCATTAGAGAGTATCTCATCATGGATCAATCGCTGACTCCAATCATTAAGGCATTTGAATTTGTCATAGAAAAGTCTAAAAAAGATCAACAAAGGTATGAAGAAAACTTAAGGCCTGGGTACAAATCTAAAATTTTGAAACGAGTGGAATTTGTATTTAGACATAATGCTCATAGAGATTTGAGGGATACATGGAGCTAGTGGGATGGTATTGAGAGGGAACTTTTTACAAAGAAATACAGTGACATAGCCATGTTAATCGATGTCTAAGTTCATCACCAATTACGACAAGCCACTAAGCATATTTGGAATCTAGCATATAGGTCTTTCACCTTTAACTAAGAGGATTTGGTCCCAACCATTGAGAAGTGCACTACATTAATTGAAATGGTTAAATTCGATAGGATCTACTCTTAGGCATCAAAACCTTAACCTTTAAGAAGAAGCTAGGCAGGCTCATTAAAGTTAGAGAACAATGGGTTAGCATGTACAAGGTGAAATAGGGTAATTATAAATGTTTCTCATGGGATAGTTTAGGGCTGGTAATATCAAATCAACCTGGCTGAGAGAAAAAGACATATTCACTTTAGCAATTTATAAATTAGTCATTTTTCCAAAGATTCTTAGATATGTAAAAGTATTCATGGTCGATCTCTTCTCTAAACTGTGTTGCAGTATTAATCTCTCACTTTTCATTATTATTGAGACTATTAGTTCACTTAAATTTTTCAAAAAATAGGAAAAATGGTGATCCATCGTGTGCTCTTAACTTCTTTACATCTAGCTCCGTAGTGATTTTTGGGCAGAAAAAAGAAGTTTACTCTACCTTTTTATGCTTAATTTTAGTATCGTCGCCAAATTTTTAAGAAAAGGTGGTCACAAAACATGACCAAAGAGCAATGGATCGAGAAGCTATGGAACATGCATAGTAATGAGATAGTTTGGAGGGTCCCCTGAATCATCCTAAAAGTGGGGGATCTTTAGTTGGGTTCAACTTATCAATGTATGGGGAGACATCAACTATGCATCATTTTTAGCCTTCTAAAAACTTGAATGCCTAGAGTTCATCTCAATCACCTGAGATCTTAATCAATCAAATTTTAAGTATAGAGGAATAGGTTACATAGGAATGATCTAAAGGGCATTTTATTCTTGAAAATAGACCTACCATTTCAAGCTATAACAGAAAGAGAACAGTGTGATATGAGGCTATAAGGAATGGAAAAATCAAAAGGATTAATGACACATTGGTGTTATCAAATAACAAATCAACTCAGGTACTAGTAGGTGAGTTTTTGTTAGAGATCAAGCTCCTAAAATGAGAATTGGCATAGGAAAATGCCTTATTTATCAAGTAAATCACATAATTGCAAGATGAAAAATGTCGATTAGAAGTGGAGCTTTTAGTTTAGGACAAAGAAATAAGTGATATCATCAAAGAAAGGGATGATTTGAACAAGTACTTTCAAGATTTGCAAGAGGAACACAAGGCACTCTTAAAAAGAAGGAAATATTATGGAATCAACAAATCCCTAGCTGAATGGAAAGCAAAGCTCCATACTTTAAGTGACTAGCTAAAATCTTGGAAAAACAAGGCTAGGATAAGTGAAAAATAAGTTTAGTAGAGCTAACACTAATCTGTTAGTCAACAAATAAAGAACGAGAGTTTGAAGGCTCAAATTCAGATCTTAGAGGCATACATCTTCAAAAAAGAATCTCTAATGGCCAAAGTTCAGAGCTTGGAGCAGTCACTTTAGAGCCATCGTGATCACATTGACATGTTGGTAAGGTCATTAGAGCAAAATGAACAAGAATAGCACAACATGTAGCTCATTTTTGACTAGGCTTGCCTCAATCATTAGGAGCACCTTAAGCACATCATCGAGCATCCGCATAGTATAGACTGGGTAAACAAGATGGTTAAGCAGGCTAAGTCCTTGAGATAAGACGTCATTTCGATTGGAGATCATAGATAAAAATTATTAAATTTTCTTAAAAATTTTATCAAATAATGTAGTCATGTCCAATATTTTTGAGTATAATGTCTTGTAATCAAAATACATCATTTAATGAGAGATACTTATTTTAAAGCTATTATCATAACCTGATTCTCTCTAATGCATTCACATACTAACTAAATTCATTTAGTCATTCATTGGTATAATACCCTTACATGTATATATTTATCTTTTGTTCAAACATTCATGTATACATGTTTATCATACTCATTTTCACATGTACATACCAATAAAAATGCCGTGAAAATCAAATCCAGGATCACCATAAAAGTGCAAAAGGCTTAAAAATAAGAAAAAAAACATAAAACAGACCATCCAACATCGATACAATACCTAGGGATATTAGAAAGCCATGGAGATTAATCACCAAGCCTAAATTGAGAGGCTTTAGCTTATGCATAAAGAACCTTAGGAGTAGATGCTCTATAGTACTGAGGAGTTGCAAACTCAAATAACAAAAATAATGAAACTGTTATCGGCCACCATGAAAGAAAAAGATCAAGCTAGTAGTATAGATAATAAAAAAGAGTTAGTAAACCCTGATCTAATAAGTAGTACTAAAGCTACAATTACTAAAGACACTGATAAAGTTGGTTTGGCAAACTTTGGTGAAAGCCAAGTTAATTAGAGACAAAAAACTAACAAAAAGTTTATTAATTTCTATCAATACCATTATGATGAAAGGTATACTCTACAAAATTACCATGAATTCTAGGGCATGATTTAGGGGATGACAAAAATATATGAATTTGAGTTTTATCAGGAAAATGATAGAATTACTAATAAATAATAAATGCCACTAAGTGGAAAGGTATTTTTGATCCTTACGAGATTGGAAGGCCAATGATCATCTATTATCATCAGCTGGGTACTTAGGTAACCCTTATAGAGCTTACACCCAAGATGTTCATTCAACTCCCATGTCCATTCCTTTATAAAGATGACAAAACAGCCTCATCAAAGTATGAGAGCAAAGTATTGGTAATCGATGAATCTAGCTAGCAAACTGCTAATGTTGTCCTTACGAGAGTAAGTCATCTTATCCATAGTGGTAGAAGATATGCCTTAACTGCACAAGAATCAGAAGCCTTGAAAACAGATGCTACTTAAGCATCTAAGACATCGAAAGTTATAATGTAAGATTCAAACCCAATAGTGGTCAAAACCAATGAATGAGAAGGAAGCTACTGTTTCTTTAAGTTTATCAAGCATAGTGAATACAGTATTACAGATTAGCTAAACAAGCAGTTGGTTAAGATTTCTTTATTGTCACTGCTTTTAAATTTTAAGATACATAGGAATGTTATTTTGAAGGTTTTAAATCTAAGATATGTGCCCTATAACATTGCGATGGGCAAATTAGATCACTTCATAAACAACATTACCATTAATAACTATATCTCTTTCAATGATAATGAGATATCCTCTAAAGGTAGAGGGTATTATAAAACCCTTCATATTATTACCTTCTACAAATGCCACATTCTACCTTAAAGTCTTTATTGATAATGACTCAGTAATAAATGTCATGGCCTTGGCCTTTTTAAACAAACCTTCCATTGATGCTTCTCATATGAAGCATAGCCACATGTTTGTGTAAGTATTTGATGGGCTTGCCATAAAGTTACTAGGAATATCATAATCTTTTTACAAATAGACCCTTGTCAATATATGCCTTAGAGCCAATCAGATTGGATGAGGCATATAATAGTTAATAATGCAAACCAATCAATTTAGTTAGTAATTGAAGGTTTTCCTTCATATCAGTGGCATGATTGACACTCATACAAAACTAATTGAATAAAGCCTTTGAAATAAAATGGCCTTGTAAAATTAGTAGTGACTTACGATAATGAGATCCTTTCGCATTAAAGGTATGTTTCTAAAATATTCTTAGTCATCATATTGTTTAGATAGGGAATTAATAATGCTCAAATACTAGCATATGCTAAGCCTCTATGCATTTGATGCATACAACTCTTGGATCTCATAGAAGTTTAAGTTTCTTTATACTTGGGGATAGCATATGGGTGCGTGTTTTATGGAAACAAGTTCACTGAACATGGCCTCTATAAGAACTTTATTTGGTATAAATCACTCAAATGTTTATGGAATATGCTCTCATGTGCTTGTCATGTATAGTAGTCCTTAGACTTGTGATATGATGTCATCTTGTATGGGGAGTGTAATGCTTTAATCCATCATGAATAGGTCTGTAATAGGTTGATGCTTATGATAGGGTGGTTTGGGTGTTACATGAATCATATGAAGGTTGATGAGTGATCCAGAGAAGATTCACCACTCTAAGTCACTTAAGAGACATATCTTGTTTGTTCTTGGCTTTCATTAACTTAATAAAGTTGTTGGCCAATGCATGATGAATTTAGGAGAAATTGTTTCTCTAAATTCATGAGGCAAACCATAAGCTATAGGAACTAATATGGATTGATAGATGAGTAAAGACTGCACCATGCTCATGGTCTTTCCAGGGTATCTAGTGAAAGGACTGAAGTACATAGAGAGGCTAGTTACTAAAAGGTTTCTTAAGAGGTTTTATGGTTGTTCCTGTATATTAGGTGGTCATGATGCCTTGCTGGAAGCCAATCTTGGTTTATAAATATAAATGCACTTAATTAGGAAACTATATTTATTGCCATTATTGATGGAAGCCTAATGGGTCACACATAATAAGAAAATCTATTAGATTAAAATAGGTTTAATTAAGTATGACTTAATTAAATAAAAGGTAGAATGAACATGACATAATTGAATAAGTTTAATTAAGAATAATTTAAGATATGAAATCTAATTAGAGATGTCTCAATATAGCAATAAAGATAAGGAAGTTGTTAAACATAATGTTTATTAGTAGATATGGTTTAGGGATATTATTAAATAGAGCCAAATAATTGTTTGAAAAAATAAATAATTATTTTTATAATTATATAATTAATTATTTAATATTATTTACATGAAGTAAATTAGTTTACTTGGGTTAGAAAATTTAGTTATGAATTAAACTATCTAACATGTAAATTAAAGGGTTAGACTAAAAGCTCTCAATATCAAGTCAAAAGAGTTTTATTGTGAACTATTCCAAGTTAGGCTTGCTAGTGGGCTAGGCACATGGAATAGCTATCCTTGGTTTGCTACTAGGCTAAATAATAATAAATCACTATTAAGGCCCAATCTTGGACAAGCTAATTAGAATAGTTTTAATTGGGCTCTAAGAAACATTCTAAAGTGGTGCTACCTTCTGGATATGTTAATAATGGGCTCAGTTGACCCAATAGTTAAGTTTAACCTAGCCTAAGATGTATTTAAATAAATAATTAATGATTTTTGGCTGATAAAAGCCTTCAAAAAACCCTAGGCACCAATCTTTCTGCTTCTTTAAGGGGTTAGCGTAATCCCTGTACTTTCTTAAGGGTGTCTTAGTGCAAACATGGTTTCTGAGCAATGTTAAATTGTTTTCGATCATAACAAAGGTAGAAAATTAGTTTTCTATCCTAAAAGTATCAATCAGTATCAAAAGTTTGGATTTTTGGATTTGTTTATTATGATTTACACAAAACACTTACTTTCCTATAGAGTTATTTTGTTCTTCTTTTTGGCATAATAGTTCATGAAACCTTCTCACTAGCACAAATGGACCTCATGAAGGCAAGATTACATGTACATATTTTTCTATGTTCCTGGAGAATTTTGGGTACTTTTTTGTTCACTTTTCATTGTGTATGTTTAATTCTAATTAAATTTTTTATACCTATGTTAATATGCATAAGCCAAGAATTTCTTTTTAGCCTATTCATTTATGAAATTGATTTCCATGTAATGGACATTGCTTTATCCTATAATTGCCAATAAGGGAGGCCATGGATTCACTCTCTAAAGGCAATACCATCACTATTGTGTTGAAAATTGAAATTTATTATTGAGAACAAGGTCATAGTATAAGAAAAGAGGAGGACATTATTGCTTTAACCTTTATAGATGCCCATTATATCGAGCTCAATAAGGATGCTTTTGAATCATCCTTTTAGTCATTCAAGTTTGTCAATGCTACATTTTTGGGAAAGGTTTGCCAATAGTTGGGCCTCAGTTGTTGGAGAATATTGCATGGGTTCAAAGTTGACTATTGGCAAAGGCTGTCGAGCTAGAAAAAATTAGCAAAACAACTTCTAAGCATTACCAAAGCTTTAAAAGTGTTTAGTAAAATTGAAAAGAAAGGATTGGGGTTCAAGCCCAATGCACAACGACGAGAAAAACAAGCTCAAAAAGCTAAAGAGAAAAAATTGGTTATCTTTTGGGAAAAGACTTAGGATGAAACCTTGACGTTCCCATCCTTTTAAAAGAATTTTTGTCCAGAAGGATATATAGAGCTAGAATAGGGAAAAGATGTTGGCTCTGAGAGATACTTGTGATTTTGAATAAGGCATTTGGCCACTTTTCTATCAATTTCATCAATGATAAGCCAAGAAAATCAAGGTCCAAAAACAAGATCCTATTATGACCATCAAGATTTATTCACAATGAGTGGACTATGACTAAAATCTCTGTACTTTTTAAGTTCTATTCAAACTAATACTAAGAACTAACCTATTTGCTTTTGCCCAAAAACTTATAGGGATCCTTTGTATGGGCTCTTTTTTATTAGATATTATTAATAAAAATGTCTAATTTTGTAATTCTTCGTTTCAATTATTAAAGCTTTTCTGTACATATTTTTTTCACTTGCATTATTTTTTTTCCTTTTCAAGTGTCCAAAAAAATGATAAAGTAATCTTGCCAGTACTCCAAAGATTGATTCTAAATGGCTATTTTTCACTGGTGAGATTGATTCCAATACGGATTCTGAAAAATGTTCTATGCCACTTGATTTGTTAAGGTTGATTGAGTTAGAGGAAAAATAGATTCTGCTTTATGAGGAATCAATTAAGATCATAAATTTAGGAACAGAGGAGGATCAGAAAGAGATGAAAATCAAAACGTCCTTAAACTTTTCTACTAGAATCGAACTAATAATTTTTTTTCAAGAATATTGGGACGTATTTTCCTAATCCTACCGGCCAAGCAAGACATCGAGATCGTAGTCTATAAACTTCCCCTAAAACTGGAGTGAAAACCAGGTTAGTCCAAAAGATAACTGTCTATTACCCTATATCAACACTTTGGTGGATAATACAATAAAAAGCTCTCAATTATCCTTTATGGATCAATTTTTAGGTTATAACCATATTAGAATGGCACCTGAAGCATTGAGAAAAGCACTTTTGTGACCATGTAGGGCACATTCTGTAACAAGATTATAAACACCTAAATTTGTCTAGGCCCATTTTAAGCCAATGAAGCTCGATCCAAGACCCAAATGAGACATACACACACCTCTTTCATCCTCAAGCCATTTTTGACATCCAAGGACTTAATTGGATTGTGATAAAATAAAATAATAAAAATAAAAAGGGATGATTGCTATGTGCCATATCGCCAGGCATTATTAGGCAACACGACACCAAGTGAAAAAAAGTTTTGGGTAAGGCTTGAAATACCTAGGGACCATATTGGAAAAAATGAGAAAAATGTCATTTTCATGAATTTCATGAAGATGTATTAATACATTTCATTAATGTATCGATACATCATTATGTTTTGGTCATTTAAACATGGAACATGCATGTATATTGATATAAGACCATGTTGTATCGATACAATGCATATTTTATCAATACAATGTGTTTTGTATGATATAATGTTGATTTTTCCAAGTTTTCTTGGTTTTGGAAAGCACTTGTGTTGATACTGCATAAAATTTTTTACTATAAACAAGCTCTTTCCCTTAAGTTTTCACACTTTTCACTTTCCTAATGGCCTTAGATCACTTTATAACCATACAATGGGACCTTAACAAACATTTTTATAGTAAAACAAAAGCATGAGAACCACCCACATTGATTAAGCCATTAAAGCTTAAATGAGCTTAGGATATATGTGTTTAACACTTAAATCATGCATGGGACTAAAAAGCATCTAGTTTTGTTATTTTTTTATTGTTTTAAGTCTAGTTCAACTAAGATTCAATGAGGTGTTATTTTGGGTTAGAGTTAAAAGCTCTTTCTTTCATGGAACCAAGATATGGCCATTTGAGTAAGGGTTTCTCTTTAGGGGCATATAGCTAAGTTTATCAACCAAGCTGAAAACATGCTCTATTTAGAAAGGTTTCAGCCCTTGTTTAGACCACCAAGCCCTGCAGAGAGATTGCTTGTGAACAAGCTTGGTTTAGTTGTCAAGATATGATAAACTTGCATGGTGATAGGATGATTAGACAAAAGAAGATTAAAAACTCCTTGGAGACATTCATTAAGAAGGATATTTTCAGTTCTTGAGCTGAAAAAAACCAAAGAGCAAATAAAAGGAAATAAAAAGAAAAAAATAGAGAGAAAGAAAAAGTGATAGCTTTAAGTTTCTATATTAAGTGGTTTTCTTTCATCTCCTACTCTTATTTTGCATTTTTTTCTCCTTTATGAAAGCTCGATGATATTAAATTATGGTTAAAGGATGATTTATGCCAAGGTGTAAGAATTAAGTTATGGACAAATCTTGAGCTGTGACCTCAGATTACTATATTTTGTTGTTTTTTTATGTTGTTTGATAAAAGTTCTATAAAAACCAAGTTTCCATCAAGAAAATCTATTTTCCAAATGTTTTGTGTTGATTTTTGTTGGTTTCATATAAACCTTCATCATTGTTCTTCCATATTTTGTTTATGACTTTAGTCTCTTGTTGTTTATGTTTCAGATAAGAATGATACATGTATTTTATGGTATTTACATGCATTATTATCATGATCTACCTGTCTATGCATTTTTCGTTAATATATTGTGATTATGAGAACATTATCATGTATATTTGCAAATCCATTTGTGTTCATGTTAATATGGTGCTTTGAAAGTAAAATCATGTATAATGCAATATTGGTATTATTATTGGTGAATAATGACGGTTAGATATGTATTTATGAGTGTTAGAAACTTCTAGAGGCCATTTTGTAATTTTTCCATAATGATGTCATGCATATTAAAGACCATTTTGTAATTTTCATGCATTTCTATGCGATTTTCATGACTTATTGTTTATGTTATTTTAATGTCATTTAGGTCATTTTCCATGATCTAAAGACTTTGGTCAATTTCATGAACTTTTATGCCAATAAGTCATTTTCTATGACTTAGGGACTTTCATGTTATTTCATGCATTTGTCGTTTAGGTCATTTTTATGATCTAAGGACTTTGATGCAATTTCATGAACTTTGATGTCATTTAGTCATTTTCCATGACTTAAGGACTTTGATTTCTTTTCATTTCATGCTTTTTAATGTCAAGTCATTTTCCATAATCTAAGGACTTTCATACAAATTTCATGAATTTTAGAGATATTTAAGTCATTTTCCATGACTTTAGAATTATTTTGCAAAATTTCATGCATTAAAATTTTTTTCTATGATTTATGGAGAATGCCATAATGTCCATGCATGCTAGGTCCATTTAAATTATTTTCCATAATCAAAGGGTCGCTTAGCAATTTCATATATGTACTTGGGGTCATTTTCATAATGTTATGCTTTAAATTAATTATGTTTATACGTTAATTATAATATAATATTTTTTTAAAAATAAAACTGAGGTAATATCCTTTGAGTTAAAATAGTCCTTAGGTGAGCTTCCCATATATACAAGTCACCTCATCGATTATTTTATACAAAGGAATAACCTTTTTAAACAAGTAAATCAAATTTTCAATTTTCTTAAGAAATAAAATTTTTATATCACTTCAGGTTTTTTGAAAGGATGCAAAAATATTTTGATCTTTAAAAAATAAAGATCCAATTTACTTAAAATGAGAAAAATAATATTAATGATAAATAATTTCAAAAATAAGGAGTTATAATTAAATACAAAAAATTAAAATTAATTATAATCGAAACTTTAGTTAACATAAAATTAAGAGGTATCGATTTTCAGGCATCATGAGAAAGACTAATCTTCAACCGACTTCTGAACCCTTCCATGTGAACTCTGGTATAAACATGGACCTCGGAGCTTGTTTTTGATGGTTTCGTAACCTTTTAAAGTATGAGCCTAGTAGGTGACCAATCTTACATAGCCAAAACTAGATTGGTAGCGACTCCAAGTCTTTTGGTCTTTTCGTGATGACCATTTAGGGTTAAGTTGGATATGCGATTCGTTCCCAATACAAGAAAATGAAATTGATTAGTTTAAGTCAGTCATGTTGGATTCGCATTTAGAACGTTGTGACAATGATCATGCCTTTCGAACTAAAGAATGCTTGGGTAACATATCAAAGAGCAATATGACATTTTTCCATGACCTAATGTACACGATAATAGAGGTCTAAATGGATGACATGATTATCAAATCACCTAAGGAGAGCGAGTATATTATGAACCTTTAGGAACTCTTTAAACAGCTATGAAAATTTCAACTCAAGTTTAACCCTGCCAAATGCATTTTTTGTGTCAATCTGGGAAGTAATTAGGCTTCATTGTCAATGAAAAGGGGATTGAACTTGACCTAGATAAAATCAAAGTGATTTAGAACTTATCACCACTTTGTACCTAAAACAAGGTGAGAAGTTTTTTGGGGAGATTGAACTATATCATCATATCTTAGCTCATTAACAAGTGTGATCTAATCTTTTGGCTTTTTCAAAAACTAGAACCCTAGGAAATGGAATAAGGAATGCTAATAAGCATTTGATAAGATCAAACAATACCTATCAAACCTACAAATGCTAATATCACTAGTTCCCGATCAGCCTCTAATCTTGCACTTATTATTTTTTAATAAGTCCTTGGTTTATGTATGTGATGCAACATGACAAGTTAGATAAGTAAGAACAGGCTATCTGCTACTAAAGCAAAAGGTTCATAAGATGTGAGAACGACTACTTTGTAGTTGAAAAATATTTTTTTTTTGCTCTAGCTTGGATCATTTAGAGACTAAGATAGTACATGCTATACCATACTATAGACACCCTATTTTGTCCGAGCCAAGATTTAAGACATCAGAGGTCATCCTTTGGTGCAACATCAAGGTCATTCGGATGAGCATGGATTATTTCCTCATTATTCCCAACTTAGATAAGAGGTTTAAAGGATCAAAGGTACATAAATTTGATATTTTTGCTTGTTTGTATCAATACATAGCTTTTGTACAGGGCCTCCACTTGTCAAAATCCAAAATTCCATAAGTTACATCGAACAGTGGGGCTTATATCAACATATTTGCTTAATGCATTGACACATCAGTCAAATGCATCAATACAAGCTTGGCAATAGCTATAATTTGATTTTTAGACAAAATGTATCTATACAATCTACATTGTATCGATACCTTATGGGTTTTTGCCCAAATGTGTTGATATGATATGCAATGTATCAATACATCAAGGCAAAATTGCCTAGTTCGTGGCACTTTTCAACTTTTACATTTTTAGGTCATGATTCTAATTTAGCCATGTATTTGGCATCAAAAATCATCCAAATTTGTACTAGGCCTTATCATTGGACTTAGATTGGACTTAATTGATTTTGAAGGCCCAAAACTACTAGGAAATGGGACATTTGCATGAAATTCATGGCTTGCTTAGGGTCAAGATTGGACTTTCCCCATTTGCAGGCTGCATAAGCAATCTGTTCCACCACTTTGGTTGTTAGAATTAATTGGAACAAAGATAGCTGAACATGCCCTCATTTTTAGCTCATAAAACTTGAGCATTTGATTATAAAAACCAACTTTGGCTCAGCAAAGCAAACTCTCTTGACACATTTATAGACAATATTCCTCAAAAACACTCTTTATTTTGGTAGCCCTTCTAGTATCCCTCTAAACCTCCCAAAGTCTTTATTTTCTGCTTCCTTGCATCACTAAACTCCTCTCCATCCATAGTGCTACTTGAAAGCTCATCTTTGCTAACCTTCTTGCTCATCTATACCTAGTAAAAGAAAGAAAAGTGAGCCAAAAAACTAGAAACACAAAAAATCCATAAGAACACAAAAATTATAGCTTGTAGACAAGGGAAAAAAAGAATTTTGTACATTGTTGGTATATTTTCTACACCTTTCTCTTTATTTTTTTGCATGTTCACATATCTCATGCCAAGTTAGCTAGCTAATCTTCATGAGACCATGACCTT
>JBBYHL010437638.1:27671-38049 GCA_038381835.1 Adansonia madagascariensis
AAGATGGAAAACAGGGGATGACATCATGTTGTCCACCTTCTCAAATTTATTTCTTGCTCGTCTGAAGCCTTCAAGGGGTAAATGAGGTACCATTGGAAAGTTAACTTGACAAGGATTAACATAAAAATATTCCAAAAATCCTAAAAAATCACTTTCTAAGTGGAATTAATTTTTTAAGTTTAATTTAACTTAAGTATAGTGGATAAGTTGTAGCAAACTTTGAAAAATCATCTCAAACTCATTTGAAATTGTTAAATCCAAAAATAACTTTTTTAAAAAGGAATTTCTAAAATTTTTGCAAAAAATATTTTAAAAAATCTATAAAAAATCATCGATGGGTCGAAAAGGCCCAAACAAAATACAAATCACTGATTCCAAGGGTTCTAGAAAGTATCAGTTCAAAAAATCCTAACTACCTCATTAGGGCATGTCTAGGGGAAAATTAGATACTATTGAAAAGGTAATTCAAAGCCCTTTAATGGAAAAATATCAAAAAAGTTTCAAGAAAAATTTTTTAGATCTAAAAAATTATTTTTTTAAGTTATGGCTATAATGTTGCTAAGGGCAAATAAGGGAGTCTCTTGGTTTTTCAGATTTTTTAGAGCTACACTCAAGTTATGAACATATAAATGTTCAAAATGATTAGGGTCTGTGAATTGGCTTCACAAGCTCATTCATATAATCCCAGAGTAATTTCGGATGATGGAATAACCCATTAACTAAGTCACTACCAAGGGTTATTAGACCTTAAGATCAAGGCATAAAAACTTCAGGACAAATAAAAAGGATATTTTTTTCTACAAATTAAAATATTTATACTTATTTAACCATGAATCCAAACATGGAAAGCTTCTTTTATCCCCATGATTGGAGGACCTATTAGTGAAAATATTAAATCAATGCAAATTTCCACTTATTAAAGCTAACATAGACCTAACTTTTGCATTTTTTTTAAACAAATTATTTTTTCCCAAGAAATTTTAACAAACATATGATAAACTAAACATTAATCATGAATAAGCATTCAAAACAGCACCTTAAATCAACTTTTAATCTTTACAAACGTGTTAGAAATGTAACAAAATATATGGTTATACTTATAACATGCTAAGATGAACATGTAAGCATCAAATGAGCATGTGAAAATGAATGAAACATAGCAAAAAATGCATGAATAAGGACTGCTTTGATGGAAAACTCAAACATGGCATTTTTTATTATCCTAGTATTATCAACCCATCAAAAACATTACCAAAATCCTAGAACTATCACTATCAAGGCCAAATAATGCATAGGAGTCCTAACAAGGTTATTGCGACATGAATCATTCATTAAGGTGATGCAAATGATGAAAAATAGAAAAAAAATAAAGAAGGGATGGACAATATACCAAAAAGCTTTAAACTTTAGCCTTGCCTTTGAGAAAAAAATAAGTTTAGCTGTAAGCTTACTTTTCTTCCTCTCTTTGCTATTGATTAGTAAGAAAATGATGAAAAAAGAGCATTTGGTTATGGGATCAATTGAAGGGAGTTTGGAAGGTGAAAATAAAGGGAAAGAAAGGTTGCAGAAGGGTTTTAGGATAGGCGAAGGGGAAGCTATGGGAATAGTGAAAGAGAAGGTGTTTAAAGGTTGAGGTAATAGTGTTGTGTCTTTTTTCTAAGCATGAAAAATTAGATTATATAGGACCACATTTCAGCCATCAAAGTAACTAAATAAATGAAGCATTTGAGGCATTTAGCATGTACCATTTGATAGTCCTTGTACTAAGGGGTGTGCTTTCAATATTTCATTAGTTAATCTTGATTCTTGCAAACCAGAAAAGCCATGCATAAGTTGATCAAATAAGTAATCTCACCTTTGCCCTTCATTAAATCAGATTTTCTCATGAAATGCCCTGAACCAAGCTTAATGGACCTCTCTAAAATGTGTTAATTCAATGTTTAAGGCTAAAAAATTGAATCCATATGAGTGATATGAAATTTTGTCTGATATTGAATGGTTATTTTGGCCAAAGTCATTATCAAATTTAGGTTTTAATGCAAGACAATGAAGGGTTTAAAATGACTCCAATCAAGCTAAAATAAACTTGAGTATTGATATGATATGTTTTATATCGATACATTATCGATTACTTTAAACATGGTATCGATAAAAAACATGTTATATCAATACCATCCTTCGCTATCAATACTTATTGGCCAAAAATCATAATTTTAGTTGCTACATAAGCCTCTGTTGATGCCATTAGCCCATGTATAGATATAGCACCCTAAGTATTGATACAATATCCTTCTGTATTCATACAAATAGCAAAATTTTGAAAATTTGATGATGTTAGGTCCCATATCAACACATAAGGGCTGTGTATCGATACTTGGATGTGAAAGTATGGATTTTCCATACCTTTGACTCCCTGAACAGCTTATCTTAGTTAAAAATGATGTGAAACCAATCTGTACTCCTCCAAATGCCTTCAATGGTGTCTCAAATAAAGACCTTTGATGCCTTAGATGTTGGCTTAGATGAAATGAGGAGTCTATAGCTGCCCTTCTTTGGTCATTGTTGAGCATAAAAAATAGGGCAAAAATAAAAAGACACTATTTTGTTTAGAGCAGATTGATGCCTTCAAGTGCTTGTAAAAAGAAATCTAATTAATGTTTTACCATGATGGGTACAGTTTATTAGTGACGATTTCAATTGATAAAAAAATTTTATTAAGTTTTTGAAGGGTTTAACCCCTTACTGGGCTTTTGGGTTTTCTAAAGTTTGACTCTCAAGACCGACACTGGGTGATGGGGACTTTAACTTGAAAAGTGCCTAGCTTTTGTGAATAGACTCAATCGGTGCCAAGATCTTCATGGATAGACTCGACAAGCATCTAGCTCTTTATGGATAGACTCGGTTGGTGGCTAGCTCTTTGTGGATAGACTTGACCGGCATCTTACTTTTCTTAGACTAACTCGACAAGCACTTAGTTCTTTATGGAGAAAGTCAGTTGGTGCCTAACTCTTTGTGGATAGACTCGATAGGCATCAAGTTCTTTATGGATTACTTGACAGGTGCATAGCTCTTTGTGGCCGTCTAGCTTTTTGTAGACTGACTTAACATGTGCCCAGGTTTTCATGGACTAACTTGACAAGTGCCTAGATCTTTGTGGACTGACTTGATTAGTGCCTAGCTCTTTGTAGACCAATTTGATTGGTGGAAAACTTTTGGTGGACACATTTGATTTATGCCCAGCTCTTTGTTGAAAAATTTTATTACTGACTAGCTCTTTGTGGATAGACGTAACAAGCGTCCAGCTCTTTGTGGACTAACTCGATTGGTTTTTAGCCTTTTATGGACAAACTCAATTAGTACCTAGCTCTTTATGGATGGACTCGATAAGCATCCAACACTTTATGTTCTAAAGGGATTAGCATCTAGCTTTTCATGGACTAAAAGGATAAGCATCCAGCTCTTCATGGACTAAATTAGGGAGTAGGCATCCAACATTTTATGGACTAAAGAGATAAACATCAAACTCTTCATGGACTAAGAAAGAGCGTAGGCATCCAACTCTTTATGGGCTAAAGGGATAAGTGTCCAGCTCTTCGTGGATTAGGAAAAGGGGTAAACATCTAGCTTTTTGTGGACCTAGGAGATAGGTGAGTTAGGATAATTTACTTAGATGGCTTTCTAATTTGTGAACTTACAAAGTCAGAAATTTTTACCTAAAGCAGATTAAGTTTTTTCAAAAGAAAAAATCTGTACCTGAGGTTTTTTGTTAAATTGAAACCTTTGAAGTTAAGAGATTGTACCTAAACGATTGTTAATTATTTCATGAATAATGCATAAAGATGCGAATGCATGCTTGAATAATGCAAAGGTGGTGATTTAAAAGCCAAATTTGGCAAGCAGTTGCAACATTTCGAGTTACTTTTTGTCTAAAAGTTCAATCGAGTGTCTTTTGTTTTAAGGTTTACCAACCTTACTCTTGATGCTCAGAGGCTTTCAATGGTTAAAGCTGTTTTCAAAATGAGGCTTGATGATTTGTGAAGAAAGGTCCCAATTCTTATTAGCTCATGTTTGAGATTCTTATTGACTGGGTTTGCTAACAAATTTAGTGGGCTAGTTTGTGAATTGACTGAAGTGGTTGCTTCTGGAAGTTTATGTTGGCTAATTTGAATTTTAGGCATTGATGGAAAAAGTCAAAAACAACTAGTTTATCTTCACTTTTAAGTTAAGGTTTGTTGGGGAAAAGATCTTTGAACATGTCTTCAGAATAAAAAAGGATTAACGGGTAAGATTAGTCATGGTTTCAAGGTTTATTCTTGGCTTTTAGGTGTGAAAAAATGTGCCTGTAAAATTTTCATCTTCTTCTAAGTAATTCTAGAAAATCCTTTTATCAGTTTTGTACATTTATCAAGCATTATCAACCAAATGATAAACATGATGCAATATGAAATGCAAGTTTGACAAAAAAATTAAAAGAAAAACAAGTAATGGTATTTCATTTGGAAAGAAGAAAAGTACAATTCATGAAAAATTTTGGGATACAAAAAGAGTTAAAGATAGATTTTTTTAGGCATTTGGTGCCCCAGATTTTTTTTAGGCATTTGGTGCCTCTTGATGCTAATGATAATAATCCCTTATTGAGCTTTTCTAAAGACTTTTCTTAAACGATCAACCTTTCCAGTATCTGTCAAGCTTTGAGGAATCCCTTGGATTGCCTCATGATACAGTGATTGCATGAGCTTAGGTGGACATTGCTTTTTCTCTTCGAGTTCTATTAGGAGCAAAGATTAGGAGGCCAGGTTAGGGTATGTGAGGTACATTAGGTCATGATTCGGCATTTCAGTCATGGCATTATAGATATATTAGGCTAGTAGTCTGTATGTAGCTATGTCTAGTTTAGGAAGGGTAACCTTTGGTTACTTAAGCTGCCATTTTGAGTTTTCAACTTCAGTGGATTTGTTTACTTGGATGCCCTTTTAGGTTTTCATTCGAGCTTTTTCGAGGATCGTAGTACTCTTTTTCGGGTTTTCATCCCAAAATCCTTCTCAAGCATATTATTTATTGATGGAATCAAAGTTAACAAGGCTGAGCAGGTCAACACCATCCATTTCGATTAGGATCAGAGCTCAACTAAAAAAGTTCATTTACTACCCCAATCTAGGGTTTATTTTCCTCTAGAATTTTTATGGATTGGGAGAATATTTTGAGCACTCACTCTCCTTGAAATTAACTAGGACAGACCTTATTGTTATAAGCTCTCATGACACGCTTTTGGTACATTTGCTCATGACAGAAAGCCTTTACTCTTTTTCATCAGTGAGATTAAATTACCTGTATCAATCTCTACCCTATTTGACTTCATCGAGTTATGATTCCATTAAAACTTTATGTGAAGGGATCTCAACCTCAATAAGTAGAATGGCTTTCATCCCGTAGACTAAGAAAAAAAGGGTAGCACCTGTAGAAGTTCAAACTACTGTGTAATAGGTGTGCAATGCAAAAGGCAACTTCTTGTAATAGTTTTTGTATGTTTTAGCTATTTTCTTGGCTATTTTCTTACTGATTTTGTTGGCTACTTTGACTATTTCATTCATTTCCAAATGGAATAACACTGAGCTATGATGCTAAATTTTAAACTGGGAATAAACTTCTTACATCATTTGTTCTTCAAGTTGCATTCATTATGTGCAATAATTTGCCCGAGAAGTCTATATGGGTAGATGATATCCCACTTTGCAAATTTACAGACAATGGATTTAATAACATTAGCATATGAAGCTGTACCCACTTAGTAAAATAATCAATTACGACCAAAATGAATCGATGCTCGTTAGAAGCTGTAGGAGTGATGGTTCGATCATAGAGACAGGACATAGGGCTATCATCATATGTAAAGGTGATATGGGACATGGACTTTGTTCGCACAGATTTGGCATTTATGGCATTTTCGAGCATAATCAATGCAATCTTTCTTAAAAGTCGATTAATAATAGTCGGATCTCATGGTTTGCTTTGCCATTTAGTATTGGCATGTGTGCCACAGATTCCCTCATACACTTTTTCTAGAATTCTCTTATCTTCAAGAGCATTCATACACCAGAGTAATATTTGATCCCAACCTTTCTTTTATAAGATTCCACCATCCAAAATGAAACTTGTAGCCATTTTTTGGATGATTTTCTTATCAGTTTTAGTAAAATGCCCAAGGTACTATTGTTACCTAATGTATTGAAAGATATCATGATACCACAATAATCCATCTCTCTAGGCCTCGATGTTATGGCAATATGCTGGAGCTTCATAGAGGCTCATTTGAATAGGCATGACTTTTGGCTCTTGATTTACTTTGAACATTAAGGCCAAGGTTGCCAAGGCATTGGCCATTTGATTTTCCTTTTGAGACAAATACTAGAAGTTAATTTAATCAAATTTTTATCTTAGTTCAAATGTTAGATTCCTATATTAGACTAGCTTAGAATTTGAGATCTCATATTCTTTTCAAAGCTGATAGATTACCAGGGATGAATCCTTAAACACTTGTAGAATCCTGATACACCCTTCATTGGTAGCTTAAAGTTCTTAACACATGCTTATATTTGGCTATGTTGTTGGCACAATCAAAATTCAATTTAGCAATGAAGTGGTAGCAGTTTCCATCTGGTGAGATAAAAGATACCCTATGCCTAAGGCATTTAAAGCTCCATCAATGTACATTTTTAAACATTGACTGCAATCGAAAGTATTTTTTTTACTTCGGATATGCACATTAAATTTTTATTTGAGAACTCAGAATCCAATGGTTCCTAGTTATTCACCATTTAGGTTGCCAAAAAGTCAGCTATCGCATTACTTTTAGTATCTTTCTTATTCATGTAAGTAATATCATAGTCGAAGAGTAAATCTTACCATTTGGCTAGTTTTCTTGACAATGCAAGGGCCTCACATAAGTATTTGATGTGATTAAGCTTGGCATTAGCCATGGGGTATGGTATAGTATGTGTTGCCTTAACCTCTAAGCTATCCAAGCTAGAGCACAACATAGTTTCTCAACTGTGGAGTAATTGTTTTCACACTCCATGAACTTTTTGCTCATGTAGTAGATAGCTTGTTCCTTTTTTTTTTTGGCTTATCATGTTAACCCAATCCATAGCCTATAGACTTATTGAAAAATGATAGATATAAGATTAAAGGATATGCGGGCATTAGTGGCACAAGTACTAGCAGGTTGGACAAGTAGTGTTTGACCTTATTAAAGGCTTCCTAGCATTCTTCATTCTATTTTTCAGGATTTTACTTTTGAAGTAATCAAAAAATTAGATAGCATTTGTCTGTTAGTTGAGATATAAACCTAGCTATATAGTTCAAGCTCCCTAGAAAACTCCCCACCTCCCTTTAAATACAAGGAGGTGGCAGATTTTGAATGGCCTTAACTTTTTTAGGTTAACCTTTATCCTTTTTTCACTCATAATGAAACCCAATGGCTAGCTGGAAGTAACATCAAAGGTGCATTTAATAGGATTCAGTTTGAGTTGAAGTTACGCAACAGTTTGAAGAGTTTCTAAGGATTGGCAACATGGTCACTCTCCTTCAGTGAATTGGCAATCATGTTATCCACATAGACTTCTACTTCTTTATGTTTGAGGTTATGGAATAGCATCATTATTGCTTTTTTATAAGTCATTCCAATGTTCTTATGTCCAAAAGGCATAACTTTTTAGCAAAAAGTACCCCACATTATCACCAAAGTGGTTTTCTCCATGTCCTTAGGTTATTTTAAATTAATTGTAGCTCAAAAATTTGTCCATGAAGGAACATAGAGAAATTTTGGTGTCGTTGTCTACCAAGTTATCCATGTGAGTAATACAAAGTTCTCTTTAGGGCTAGCTTAGTTTAAGTCCCTATAGTCTACACACATTTATACCTTATCATCCATTTTAGACACCAAAGTTATGTTGGCCACCTATTTGGGATACTTGGTTACTTTGAGAAATCTAGCTTTAAATTATTTCTTCATCTCTTCTTTGATTTTCAAAAGCATATTCAGTTTCATTCTTTTGTGCTTTTATTGTATAAACTCACATTCGAGTTTTAAGAAAGTTTATGAACCATTATGTCAATATTCAATCTAGGCATGTCTTGGTCAGACCAAGTGAATACATCTCCATATTCTTGGAAAAGGTTGACCAATCGGTTTAGGTTCATGGGTTCATGGAAGTTTTAATCTTGACTTCTCTCGCTCTTATTTTGCTACTAGGTTTGTAATTTCAATAGGTTCTTTGTAGGGCAAGATTTTTTTCTCTTTTGATTAAATTAACCTTAATACATCGAGTCGCACAAAGTTTTCTTCAAAATCCCTCTCAAGCTGAACCTCACTGGCGTATATTAGTTGCTCAAAATTGATTTCCAAAATCTTGGCAAGAATATTCATGTCATTTTAATCTGGATACTTGAGAATATAGAAAAAAATAATAAAGTTGAAAAAATGTATAAAATGTCTAAAGGGTGGCATGAAAAATGAGAATGAGGTACAAAAGAATAAAATGCATCATGCTTAGTCACTTTATTAATAATTCTTAATAAAGATATGCCTATATAAAAGATCACACAATGTTCTTAAGCAAAAGCATGTAGGTTCGATTTATAGGATTACATCGAATAAGATTTAAATAGTATAAGAATTTTTGTTTGAGTTCAAACACTCAGACCAAATCTTGGAAGGCATAGACTAGTCTTATTGTCCATTGTTAACATTCCTAACTCATCGATTGCACTGATGGAGAAATCTTTCAGAATGATCATTGCATTATTGGAATCAGTACTTCCTCATTGATTTAGGTTAAAGCATCCTTTTGAGCAAAAGTTTTCTTATAGCAGTAAGAACATCATGGGTTCCCATCCAAGGTTTTGACCCAATAAATAGGCCATCCCCTTCTTACGATTCTTATGGGTTTGTTTTCTTTGCTGTTATGCATTCAGCTTGAACCCTAAACCCTTTTTGTAAATTTAATTGATGACTTTTAGAGCTTTGGCAAATCCTTGAAGCTATTTTCTAAGTCCTCTTATAGCCTAAGTGCTTTTGCTGTCAATCAACGTAAGACCCATGTGAGTACTCTTCGATAGATAAGGTTCAACATTAGCAAACCTTTTTTAACATAACTAAGCATCTTCATTGGGCTCAATATATAGGCATCAGTAAAGGTAGCAGCTAAAATGTCTTTTTTCCCCTCCGATACTGATGACTTTATTTTAAATGATAAGTTTCAATTTCTAATGTAATGACGACGGTATTGCTCATAAAGTGGATCCAAGGCTTTCCCTACATGCAATTTTATGATAGAGTAATGTCTGTCACATGGAAATCTACTTCATAGGTGTGTATAGGCTGATTTAGAGTAAGATGGTGATGTTTCCCAGGACATCTCTGTAGGTTCTATGGAATGCTCACATGACTATGCAACTATGCTTAACATAAGATGCATTAGTAGGAAGTTTGTTCAAGCATGATAAAAGCATTACATTTATGGTTAACCCATTATCGACGAGAATCTTTTGCAATATATTGCCCTTGTTACAAGTAATGGTCTGGATTGCCTTCTAATTTCCCCTTCTTCTATGAGGGATCTCATCATCACTGAAGGAAATGTAATCTTTGGCAGTTATATTGCTTACCGATCGATCTAACTTGCTGAAGGGGATATCATAAGGCTAAGACAAACTTAACTTCAAAAATTAATTCTACCTAGAAAATGATTTTTTAGAATTTTTGGAATATTTTTATATTAAACCTTATTGAGTTACCTTTCCAACAGTACCTACTTTACCCTCTGAAGTCTTTGGATACACTCAAAAAAAAAATCTGGAAATGGAGATGGCACGATGCTGCCTTCTATTTTCAACCTAATTTTTGAATCTCTTTTTATCGAGATGTTCGGATGTCATCGAAATGCACCCGTTTAATCTCCATCACAACACTAACCCCTTTTGACTGGGATCAAGGTTAAAATACAAAAAATAAAAAAAGGATTTCATATTAAAATTTTTGCTAATGGAGATACTCCAACTCCACTACTTAAAGGGGATACTCCATCCTCGTTTTTTAATCAAAGTTAAATTTTCTCCTTGTTCCTAAATGTCTTCCTAACTTTGGGGATACTCCAACCACACTACTCTAAGGGGATACTCCAACCCCTTTTTTAAAAAAGTAATAATAAATTTTTTTTCTTCCTAACTATTTTCATAACTCTATTTTAGGGGACACTCCAACCTACTTCTTCGAAGGGATACTCCAACCCCGCTTTTACCTCAAAAACTTAAAATTTTCTCTATTTCGAATTTCTCAAACTATTTTGATAAAAATTATCTTTGTTCTTCAAATTACCAC